>MU254380.1:0-13017 GCA_019669825.1 Calycina marina
GCAATTGTGGTGGATACTGGAGAGTTGTAAATACCTAGGTAGAAATTTTGAACCGCTTGCCCATATGAACCGGTAGACCATACGGCACGTTAGTACAATTGTATTTTTTTTTTATAATAACAACTTACCAATTTTGTTGAGATTGATATGTGCTCAGGTACAGGATCATGTGACCTCGTATCCAAACCGAGATGATTAGTCAGCAGGTGACATAGACCTCAACATTCCAACCTGTAGTTAGCTCTCCAGTTCCAGCAATATTAAGATACTAGAGCCTACACTTCCTTCGCCCGAAAAAGTTTGTTGATTTTAGTGTTTTTGGGGACGCCCACAGAATCCTGGTTGGCTTCAACAGCCGTTGACAGAATTCATGACGCACGGGCCAGCCACACCAAAGTGATCAAATTAACTAGAACGAAGATATATCAACGTGGTTAATCATCAAGCCGCCCACTTTTCCTTGGCATTGAATTTTGAACATTAATAAATCAACCATAACATATCAAGTCAGCTAAAACTAATCGGAATCCGATACATTACATATGTCTATAGCTTCTTGACAAGTTCGCGCATTGTGACCAGCTTTTCCACAGATCCCACAGTGTCGCCCAGATGGTTGCCCCTCCTTACGACTACCCCTCGCCGCACATACGTCGCGTCGTACCTGCGCATCTACGTCCTTTTGTAATATAATATCCTGTGCATCCTCTACAGTAAGTGCACCACCTTGACGTATACGAGCCTTTTTAGCTCTACGACGCTTGCTTAGGGCTTCGTTTGCTGCTTGAAGAGTATGTACCTCTGCAGACAAAAGGTTCATTTCATGGGCCATTCTCTCTGTACCCTTTGCCAACGCAGAAACCGTCTCGAACAAGGGTTGTTTGTGGAAGAGCTTCAGCTGGATTGGACGGGGTCTGGGAAACCCAAGGGTTGGTGTTAGCAGTAGAGGGTCTAGAGGGTGTTGGAGTCCGTAACTTCACATCAAGCTTTGAAATCACAGCCTGTGGGTCCAAAGGCACTAAGCCAGCTCCACGAAATCCAGCTTGAGCGTTCTGGGCTGTTATTGATTCCTTGTATGCTGCTATAAAGGCCAGAAAGAACTCTACCTTCGTAATATGGCTGACATGGGCCTTGATAAACGTCTCAATCTGCCGACCGTACGCCCGCTTTAATACACTAAAGCGCCCAACATCGAGTGGCTGGGTAATATGAGACGAGTGGGGAGGCAGTCCAAGAGTTATAATGTTGTGTGCCTTGCAGTACTCTTGGAACTCGGCCGATTCGTGACTCTCATGCCCATCTAATACCAGCATTCGATATGGCCCCTTTGCACGAACAGCAGTATGTTTATCGAAGTGTCTTAACCATTCCCGACCTGTCTCATTGTTTGTCCATCCATTACTTGTCGGTTTGATAACCCAGTTGGGTGGGAGGCCGCCGTCGGTATACCAATTCGCAAGATGATTCTTCCCTTGAACCACCAAGAATGGAGGAATACTCCAGCCCTCACTATTAATACAGGCGATAGCTGTAGCCCATTCCCTATTCCCTGGTTGAACTGCCTTGCACCTACCACGACGATCTGCGCGGGTAACAACCATTCCAGCGCAGATTACACCCATCATAAACCCAGTCTCGTCGAAGTTATAGAAGTCGCAGTCCAAAATCCCGTATTTTGCCCTCATGTTTTCCACTAGTCGAAACCAAGCGCCGATTAGCTCAGGATCTTCGCATAAGGCCCTTTGGAAATCCTAAACGCGATCAAGACGCGTCTTAAGGGCTGGTTGTCGTTGTACAAATCGATGGGCCCAGAGCTTGCCGGCGCTCCCTGCTCCCCCTTGATTCCAGGATAAAATTGGCCATATCTTCCACACCAGCTAGTCGTGGTGCAAACCCTCTGGGATCTAGCTCAAACAAATTCCCAGAAATCACCTCCTCTTCTAGTATAGTCAACTTATGACGATTGGGTCGTGTTTCGTCGCGAGGAGTTCGGCCAGCCATTCTATCCCAAAGTGTAATTCTAGGGATCCCATATAGTTTTGCTGCAGTCCGAGTATTTATTGTCTTAGATGAACGAACCGCCTCAATAGCTAGAATTATTCTAGCTTCTTTGGCTTGAATTTCCATTTGTAGTGGTTGAGAAAACGTGTTTCAAAGTTAGAAGGGGAGAACGTGGGGAAAAGTGGGCGATTCGATGATAAACCACGTCATTCCTAAAGCTATAAATCACCATTTTGTTCCTCTAATTGGCTTTCCTCCAGATCTTTAAAGTTCTGCCCATCTCCTAGGCCTATCAGCAATACGGTCGCGTATCTGTTGTAAGGCATTATTCTTCCATTCATCTTGTAAAGCCTCCTTCATCACTTCCTCGGTATTAAAGGCATGACGGCGTAATCGTTGCTTTAGAATAGACCAAATCACTTCAATTGGATTGAAATCTGGAGATTGCGCAGGATGCTTAAGATTGGGACGTTGTGAGCTTCCTTATGTTCCTGCGCAAGCCCTCTTTTCCGCATACCGTGACTTGGGTCACCGTCCTCTTGAAGAAGCCATGGCTTGTCGTCACTTTCACGCATTGAAGCTACGGCCTGGCAATATACAGGAATGAAACGCTCGACGTAGTATTTCTGGGTCATAGCATTGCCTTGGACCTTGATGTCCACGTCGTGGGGCTTGGCTGCCTCCCATTCTTTGATTCGCGCCTTATGTTCCTCGGGATATTCAGTCGTTAGACAATGGCGAGGCTGTCTTGGATACGGAGGACGCACCGTCTTGTCTTCTTCATCATTGTAGAACTCGAGCTTCTCAGCTTTCCCCCACCAACTGATCCAAGCCTCAATATAGAAGCGAACGCGATTGAGGGGAGGCCGTTCCTGAATATTCTCCAGATCGTCGCGCGTCCCTTGCTCCCGTAAGATTCTTCCTTGTGTCTGTGATGTAGTATCTACTTGTACTACGTCCGTATATACAACATGGTCGAAAAAGCCAAACAAAGGCTTGTCGACGTATTCTGTACCGTAGGCTTCTTCCCTCCTTATTCTTCGCCGATATAAACTTCTTAGTAAAGGCCATCTTATTATACCTTCCGCTTCTTTTTGTGAACTCCCTAGTCTTCCGCTGTAACTGACACTTACCAAGAAGTAGGTCATGGAATACAATTTGCGCTTCATAGGGTTGCTTTCAGACTGGATTTCGTGACGGGGACACAAGCATCCTACACGTCTCTTTTGAGATCCGCGATTTCTTAAAAGTATTGAGGACCTTGGGGGAAGCTTTCTCTTTGCTTCTGAGTCTAGATTTTCCCATTCTTTCTTCCAGGTACGTCCACACTTCTCGGAGATATTCACCTTCCTTGAAATGCTCCTCAACGACTTGGAGGGCCCGTCGTGTACTAGCGCGTCGAAGAACTTGCATTTACTACGTGTTGTAGCATTCCTGTTGTTCAATGGAGACAACAGAAGAGTTCTGTAGAAAACTAAGCGTGTCGGGGGAGCCATTTGACGTGATGGTTACAGAAATCATGATATATACGAGACCTGGTGTTTCGGTGAGGCTGGCCCGTACCTCATAAATTCCGTTACGATTATTGGCTTCATCTCTTTGCTGACTAACAACCGATCGAGAGCTTTCTCATGGGCCGCGAATTGCAGCAGCTCACTGGTTCTTAAAAGTGACTTATCATATGTTTATACACACTACGGTACCCTATACACAGTCCAATCCATGTCTCTAGAAGAAGTTCATAACATTCATGCAAGTCGTAATCCCAGCCCATATTCACACCAGTTCCATGCGCCATATCTATGCCCATTCACGATGCTGTAGGCGAAACGATGAGAAGAAAGCAGACCCAGTTTGCAAAATCCAGACAGATATCAATGACGCCGACGACAATGTAAATCTCCGAAGTATACCTATGCTATTACCGGATGTTGAGTAATGTCATCAATTGATTTAGGACCGATTCATTCCCTGTCGTGCCTAAGAGGGTGTTAATTCTCTTGTAAAATTGAATCAAGGGAAGCACATACCTTCATCTGTTCAATTTTTGCTTTCAGCGCACTTGTGACTTCTGCCGCTCTCTTCCAACTCTCAACGCCTTGTCCGTTACCGTTGGCTTCGGCTTTGCTATCGGTCGTCCGGTAGCTAGGTACAGGACTGGCTCGACCACCGCTACCACTTGCTGCGCTGGACCGTCCTGTTCTGTTGATATCCGGGCTCAACTTTCCGCGGCTGTAAGACAGAGAAGCATCGCCAGAGTTCTCTTTCTCTTCGCTCAGCGTAGAATTATAGGACATTTGCGGCCTGCTGCCGAATCCTGCTCGTGAGCTGTCTTGAGTTGAGCCATACAGCCCTGTATCACGGTAGATCCCACCATCATCGCTCATTCCATCACGACCGGGACTTTTTACAGCTGGAGGACTATTGACTCGTTCTGCGCTGGTCAGTGCTCGTTTCAGCCTTTCCATTTCGCGCCGTAATTGCCCACACATGGCTTCGGACGCTTCGCAGTCAGATCGAGCACGAACTAGCTGGGTTTCCTTTGCTTTTATGGACAACACGTCCCGGGTGTGATCTTCGATGAGCTGAGCATTCTGATTTTTGAGCTCCTGTACCTCGGAGTTTAAACGCGATCTCTCCTGACGCATATCGTCTGCTTGTCTGAGGAGACGATCTTTGTCCAAGCGAAGCTCATCAAGCTCAGCTCGATCAAGAGCCGACATGCCTGGATCTCTTGGAGGTGACATTGGAGATGCTGGTCGTGCAGAATTTGTAGTAGATGCTTTGGCGAGCGGTCTTCCGGCCAGCCCTCCGGCAACGCCTCTTCCAAGTCCAAGGCGAGGTGGTACAGGTACATCTTCTTCGGGAGGAATTGGCTGTACGACGGGGCGCCGTGGGGATGAGACACTTAATGGTGCAGCTCCACCTGGACCAGCAAGCGTTCTCTTCATTGGCGCTTTGAGACCCGGTGTCGTAAGTCCGGATGGCTTTGAAGCGCCTAGCTTCGACTGCAATGTACTTCTAGCTGTAGGTTGAGGTGCTAAAGGAGCTTCTTGAGCATAGGCGCTTGGCGGAGGTGCTGCCTTTTTCACAGCCGGCTTCTTACCACCTCCCATAATCTTCTTAGGCGGAGGTGCAGCAGCTCTAGGTGGTGCGGCTGCTGGAGGAGGCTTTGGCTTATCCTTTGCCTTGACTTCGGCTGCCTCAAAATACTCTTTGATCTTAGTCTTGCGGATATCATCCAGGCCCTCCAGATGTGGGCCCATAGCTCGTTCTCCCATGATCTTCATGATAGTTCCTAGTATCTCTGCACCACCATCACGAAGTGCTGGAGCGGATTCCGAAAGTAGCTTCTTTGCAGCTTCTGATATTGACGCCACTTCTTGTTTGGATGGTGCAACTCTTGTCGTACGCAAGGATCGCACGAGAAACTTCATGGTGCCCTCTTTCACCTGTGGATTTTTGTGCTTCAAGAACTCGAGTACTTCTTCCAGCATTTCGGTTAAGCTGGTAACTAGGAAAACTTGATCGATGGCTGCACCCAACGCATCTTGTACTGTTGCTTTCTTTTCCTTCATCCTTTCCATGATCGGTCCAGAAATGGTTTGCCGGTATTTTCCAAATGGTTTTCTTAAACCTTTGGCCAAAACCTCTATACACAATGCGGCTTGTGTCACAACAGCAATGTTTGCATCTTTCATGCTCTTTGCTAAGCCTCTGGTAACCTCACCAAATTCGCCTTCTTTTATTCTCGATACGTTCAAAATAGCATAAAGGCCCTCCAGAGCATTCTTGCGGTCTAACCACTTTGTGGAGGCCAGCTGGTCGAAGAAATCTGCGGGAATTTTGGAAGCTACATCTTGAGGTTCAGCTAGGTCGAAAGCATCAACCTCGACGACTTCTTCCACTTCTTCCTCCTCCTCGGCAGCTGCTGCTCCAGGCGGGGGCGCTCGTAACATTGCTGCTTGCTGGGATCTCAGAAATCGCTCTTGTTTAGGAGTAGGCTCTGCTTTGACCTTTTCAAATTGTGCTTCCAGGTCCGTTTGTTGTGTAGGTTTGAGATCGTTCCAGAACATTGGCTTCATGGCTTCCCTCAGCCATCTGTAGAGTTCCACCGCCAGGTTCGTTGCCTCCGCACGCACATTTTTGTCTGCATGTCCAAAAGCCTTGGGTAGTATCTTCAAAGCCGGTTTGGGGTCGACGGTCTTGCAACCATAGGCGTGGAATATGGCTGTAAGTGTTGCAAGCGTAGCTGCCACTATCTTAGGCTGTTTGTTTGACAAAGCTGGTAATAATTCTTCGATGACTGGGGCAGCTGTGTCGAGCTCAACGTAGAGTAGTATAGCTTCATAGGCAGAGGCTTTGGTGGCTGCCCTTGTGGATGCGATGCCTTTCTCGCATAATGGTGCTATCGTATGTGACCGAGTCCTAAGAGGCGTAAGTGTCGTCCCAGCATGTCTAATTCTGGGCGCTTACCTTGTGCACCCTTCTCTTCCTCCAAACTTTAGAAAGGCGCAGAGCGCTGCCACTCCATCTTGTTGCGCCGCTACGTTCGAATCTGCTGCTGCTGTTTTCCAAAGAGAGGGGTCCATCAGAAAGGGTCGAAACGATGGATCGTGCTCATCTGGCGTTACTTCAAACTGCTTTGAGGCATCCTGGTATGCTCTTTGCCTGACTTTCCAAGCCTGCCCATCTTAGTATATCTTCTCCCACCATGCGTAGCGGCCATATCTTACCTTATGCTGAAACCTGTCCGGCATAGGCAGGGAAAGACATAGGTCTTCTTCTTTCTGTTCCGCCATGACGGGCGCCGGCGGTTTGACCTTGGGCCGATGTGTAATATCTGCGACGCGGTCCGTTAGCTTTTTGAGAGACTCAGGCACTATATGCATGTTCCTGGATGATGCAGAGCAGAGCTTTGTTCAACTGTACCGCAGATGCGCGCCAGCAGCGAGTCATAGAATGCGAAGGAAAGCGCGGAGTGCCGAGTGCCTACCTGAATGAACTGTCACAGAGTTGTCTTGTTCGCTTGATCGTAGTGCTCCTGAGTTTGGGCATGCAGCGGGGTTTTGATGTTACAGTTTGGATTCGCGCGCTTTTTTTCCAAGCAGTTTGGTGTATGGTCGGATCAATTTAAGGTCTATAGGTATTGTAGATATAGATGGTGATTTGTGGTGGAATGTCGTTGTTGATTTTCCGGGAGTGGCCACGGCAACCAGATTTACCTAGCTTTCAACTTCTGCGGCTCAGCTCAGCCCAGCTTTCATCCCAACGTTGGGTGGATGTCCGACCACTATCGAACAGCGGTATTTACGATACAGTAGCGATAGCTTGCGGTACACATCAAATGGGGACTATACTCATTAACAGAGTATCTAATAGATTGATCTATACGAACACCTTGACAGATACCTATACCACATGATTGCGATGTCACGTGAATCACTACACATGGCAAGACGGGCTACCTACAATTTTGTACCTCAAGACATGAATTAAGTTTCAAGAGATTGCTTGAGCGGTGGAAGGAGCAATTGATCGTAAGATTCTGCCTCAATCAGGAAGGATAGGTGAACACTGAATGGGGAGTGATATGTACCAGACGGTCGATGCTCACAAGAGAGCTCCCAGCGAACTTCTGTCACAACAGTTGATCATCTGAGAAGGACCTCGGGGCGGCAGGGGGGCTCTCTTTACCTGGACAAGGACTTACTGCTGAGTTCAAAGGTATGTTGTGATATTTACGTGCCGCCCGGCATTGTAAAAAACATGCATTGATGGATGATTTTGCTCTACCATGCTGAGCTCCGGGTCCTTGATCTTGATCTAGACAGCGACCTTGTATTTGATGACCTCCTCAGCCTCTCCCTAGCTGCTGCTATTCTCCCATCTGGTATCAAGGCTTTTTTCGTGTATCTCTAAAATGTACTGACTCTCGCTCTGCCTCTCTCATTCGTCAACGAATTGTAGTAATATTTGACATCATCCTTGACTTCCTCGAGCGTTTTCGAATAGCCGATCGATATATCATCCGGCGTGAGATCAATCGCAATACCCAGCAAAGCCTATACATTATCTCTAGGATCTTACGATTCGCAAGCATGATATCTGCGGAGAAAGTTCTCCAGAATGTTGCCTACATAATCTCCGCCGGACCGTATGAACCTGCGATTCTCATTCAAGAGTGTACAGGCGCGACAGCTCGCTATTCCGGCTTGGCGATCATATCAGCTTCGTTGACGATACACTTTTCATACACGTAAGACAAATCACCAGCGAAGTTTGCCTTCCATTTCTCCAAAACCTGGAATGCTTCATGTGCAACGTAAGTCATCACGTAATGCGTCTAATTAAGGGGGACTACCTCACCAAAACTCGAATTATCCAACATCAACTATAATGCAATCTCCAATCTCACTCTCTACTTCATCTTTTTCAACATCCTCTTCGCTCTCAGTCTCCTACGAATTAGCCTTGCCCTTCGTTTTTACCCCTTTCACTTGCCTGATTTTTCATAGCTTTTTCAGCCTCTGCTACTGCATCACATAATTCTTGCGTAGAAACATGGAAGTGACCTTTTAAAACTACCCTTTTACCTTTCGTACGAGTCGAACTCTTCTTTATAATGGAGCGAAGGTTGTTTGCATCGTGTTTGTGGACAATGCTTCGCGCTCGAAGTTGCTCAGTTCTAATTGTCAACTTTTGAATATATCGACGAACTGATGTAGAAGGTATCGTACTGCCGCTAATTGTCGAGTTAAGAAGCTCATTTGCTGTTGGCAAAGTTGCTTCGTTTAGAGGTGAACTATTAACAAAGACTTGGTCAAAGACATGAAACTGTGTTGATGTTTTAGGTCTTTGTAGTTCTAGGGTTGCATCTCGAACTAGTGTATAAAGAACTCGCTGTGGATTGAATGGGACCAAACCAGCGCCACGCCTTGCGGACTCGATATTCTGATGGTTGCATACATCTGATCGAGCTTGAACATATGCCTCCATCCATTAAAACTTCTGTACTCGTATGAGTTTGGCCTGATTAAGATGCCTTTCATGAAAGCAACTTGATGGCTCTCCTCTCAAGGATCCAGTTGATTCATACAGACAGCGTCCCATAGCAACTTGCCCCCCGTCCTGGATCTTAAATGCCATAATGTCGGTGTTCGCGTGCCGACCGACTTCGCGTGAGACAAACGACCGACCACCAACATCACGACCCCATCAAATTTGAAGCTGTAGAGCCACACCACAACGTTGTATACAGCTAACATTCTGGTGTTCTACTAAATAGACCCTTGCAAACAATTTGTGCTATCTGAGTTTCGCTGGGAGCTTGGTGTTGCGGCCTAAACGAGTCATGTGTGAGGGTGATGGTGGTGCAGCACTTGTGGCTACACTGGAAGCTGCACATCCATCCACTTGCTTCTGACGCTTCTGCTGCTTAGGCAGCGGTCTTGAAGCTTTGCGCTTGCCTGTTTGTGAAGTTTGGAGAGCTTTCTGGCGGTCTCTCTCTGCTTTTTCGTCTGCCTTACGCCGCGCTTTTGCTGCCTTCTCCTTCTCCTTCGCCACCTTATCTTTCTCTCGTTTCTCACGCTTCTCTTGGGCAATCTTCTTGTTTTATAGTCTATTAGCAGCCCTAAGCTTCTTCATCCCAACCTTTTTGAGCTGTTCTGCAGCTTCTGCTTCATCCTTTGCTGCTTGTTCAGCCCGGCCTTTCTTGAGTGAACGAGGAGAGTAAAATGTAGCCTCCCCATCAAGCTTACGCTTACCTTGAAGTGGGAGGCTTCGTCCATTCTTCTTACGCTCATTTTTGGTGTCAAGCGATGCAAGTAACCCCTCGTTTTGATGGTGTAGAAGCTTGTTTTGAGTGGAGGCGCGGCGGAACGATGCTTCAAGCTTCTTGACTGCCTCATCAGTACCCTCCTTCACTACATCCTTCAGCAACAGTTCCATACGTTGCCAGTCACTTGAAAAGAGATGATATGAGGCTGTATTCCCACTCTCTTGAGGTGGAGTAGAAGGCTGAAACTTCTTTGTAACAACGCTTCGGTCTACAGGCCAAATGCCAGTAGCTTCAAATGAGGAAGTATGTTCTTCTCAGTAAAGGAGGAGGCGTAGGCTGACCAGAATAGTGGAAAGAAGTTGGCTTTCTTCACTGGAAGAAGCCCTAGTGATCGATACTGTTGCTGTCGAAGTTCAGACGAATAGGCAGCTGAGAAAGGCCTGAACAAGACTACTTCAAGTGGCTGAACTTGGTGGGTAGAAAAGAAGGCGGGTAGTATGGTCAGAAATATACGATTCTTGATGCAGTAGTCGATGAATTCGCGCGTAATGTGACTACCATGGCCGTCGGTTATGAGAAGGCGTCATTTCCTCCGAGCTTTGGCCTTAGTGTTGGCATCAAATACGCCCTTCACCCATGCTAACCCTAGCCGATTATTCATCCAGCCAATGGGAGATGAGGCGACATAAACTTGGTGTTCACCGGGCTGTATATCTTCCGCCCAGTTGTCCCGGATATTATCATTCATCGCCTCATAGATCAGAGCTGGAGGCAGCGTAGTCCCATCAGCACAGACTGTACAGAGAGTAGTAATCCACTCTCTGTTGCCGTCTTTTAGGGCTTCTTTAATGCCTCCATGACGGAAAACGGGATTACTGAACCATCTTTTTGACCTGCCTTCTACCCCTATCATGAAGCCTTTCTCATCCGTGTTGTATGAGAGACGCTGCTCTATCTTATGCTCGACCACTTTTGAGCGCAGAAGATCGAAACATGCGTCGTACTTGTCTAAAGTATCAGCCTGGTGGCGGCTGTGGTCCAATCCCGCTGACCAACGTGACGCCAGATGGTCGCGGTGTCAGTTGAGGAAGCGCTGCACCCAGCTCTTAGATAGGTCCTTCTCAGCACCTGCACTGCCGAAATTTTGTACCATGTCTCTTGCAGGTGGGATCCCAAGATTAGAGAGCTCTTTGATATATTCTACAAGCCCTAGCTCTTGTTGTAGGGTGAGGTTTTGTTGTGCAATGTTTTTGGTCTCCCTCGGAGTTTGGACACCCATCCATCTTCGGCGCAGCGTCACTTGGTCTACATTGTACTTGGCAGTGCAGTGTATTTTGAGGCTGGAATATCATCTCCAAGTTCTCACGATTCCATTGCTTTCATCGCCTTCTCAATTGATCCCATATTGGCTGGATTACGATCTGTTGAAGTTGGTGGCTAGTCTGGTGTTCAAAGGGGGGTCGGTCGTTACGCGAAGTCGGTCGGCACGCGAACACCGACGTTAAGGATAATTCCAATGTCTTGGTGATCCAGAAATATTTACCAGCAAGTATTATCTTTCTCTCGAACCCTGGATCTCCCCATCCATAGGATAACGCCGTCCAATTAACTCGCTTCGGTATTTCTTCGTCTGTATTACATCTACCGTCTGAGGACATGCCAACTTTGATCAACTCGCACCGGATGAGAGCTTCTTCCCCAGGAAGCAACAGAAGGATTCGCATTTGCTTCTTCGTATAGCCAAGTGGTGTGTATAGTCGACTTGGTGATGAAGGTTATCTTTTATAAATGTCTCTTCTCTCTTCATGATGAGTCTCCTCACACACAATTGGTGGTTGTGGAGAAAATTGCCTAGTGGTTCTCGAGGATGCCATCGAGGCCGCTGCTGAATCCATACCATCGTAATCATATAGTCACTTTTTGAGATCTGACTTGCGCTTTTTCTAGCGGTCGTGACTCGTGATGATCTGCAACCAAAATTCTATGTCTAGATGCAGCTCAGCTTATGCCATTGGTGAGCGCCAAGGGAAGGTGGCTATATGCATGCTGCATCACCTGAATATAGGCTCCAGAAAGATTCTATACCTGACGTGAGTTTGAAGAACTTTCATGCACGTAGCGTCAGAAGGGTTGCTGCTAGAATCAGTGACCAAGGACAGCCAGTCTTCACCCTTCGTCTCCCATGTTCGCATCTTCCATATGCTAATTCCGTGGTAGTAAAGGCACCCGAGAATATTCTCCGAAGATTATAAGCAATGCATTTGGAAGAACGTGTGGTCCAGAAAGGTTTTGTGCAGGAGGCAAGACCTTAGTTACCTAGGTACCTACCAAGTACCTATATGGCTCGCAGAGAAGGCCCTTGCGACCTCGCTGAAGAGGGATATCACGAATCTCACAATAGAACATTAGTAAGTTCGCACCCATCGTGAGATTAGGCATGTTGCATTACTCTGTATTCTTTGCCATGCTGCGTTTCACGCATATCATGTTGTACTCGCTCACAACTTGAAGGAGATCCTCAATGACGATAGAGAGAGTCAGTTTTATTGTCCATGCTTCTTCTCACAGGTATTCCATTGCCTCACAAGCTTCGTCATGGTCCTCTTGCATTTCCGAGCAGCGAAATGTTTTCCCCTCGATGCCTGTATGCTTGTTGTTTCTGTGGCCAACACTGGATATCGTTCTGGATTAGCCAAAGCTTGCAGTCTACCTTACAGTAGTTGCCATATGCCCAGTGCCAAACTCCTGGCTCGATCATCAAACTCTGTCATGGAGCAGAGCTCAATCAAAATCATGCTGAGTACTCCCCCGGCTTCCCTAGTCTTCAAGTTCTGGACCATACCACCTAGATTGACATCTACTAGTGGATAACAACGAGCTAGGTGCGTTGCATAGCCGCACAAATTCCTTAATTGCCGTTAGTAGAAGACTGTAAGAAGTATTTCCATCTTTGGTCTACCCGCAAAAAGCTTCAACATGTAGGCGGAACTGCAAAACAGTGTCACTCTCTCTTTCACGACTCGGAATTTTGAAACCTAGCAATTTGTGCGAGTGAGACGATGCAGTCAAAGTATAGGCCAGGTCTTCAGATTTCTACCACCTAAAGATTTGCGGGGATGGGAGAAAGCAAGGCAAGGCAAGTTGAATGAATGAATGAAATTGTATTAAGGGTCTTACAGAGAATCTGTGTGCGCTGATCATGACTAATCTCGAACCCTAATGGTCCGAGGCTCTAA
>MU254381.1:0-12997 GCA_019669825.1 Calycina marina
CTGCTTTCTGATGTATTCCTGTATATAAGCCGCTAGCTTAGCACGTCCTTATACCCTTCGGGAGGTCTCACAGGACGGAAATAATCATCATCATCATCATCATCATCATCCAACTCTTTCTCGACCCTCGACCGCCACCTCCCTTCCTTGGGAGTCACAGACCCCTTCTAACCCGAAAGAAGCTTTTTCGCAATCAACTCTTGTACGAAGTCGAATAGCACGTCATCAAGGAAGCTCGCCAACTTCTCTTTTCAAGACAGTCGCAGCATTAGCGAAGGGTACAGAGCGATTGGCTCACCAGAATACCCTTGGCTCACCAGAATACCCTTTTGAGAGAGGAGATCCGTATACTTCGAGTAGCAAATGAGGCGCTTAGCAAGCGTCGTAGGGCTAAAAAGACCCGGGTCCGGGAGGGAGGAGCACTTACGGTTAATGATGCTTTGTCTCAGCAGGAGGTAGATAAGCAGGTTCAACGTGATTTACGTGCGGAGGGGGGAAATCGAGTCGAGGGACAACCGTCCAAAAGGCGCTGTGGAACTTGTGGAGAAACTGGCCATAACGCACGTACTTGTACGATAGAACAATTTATATCTAGCTCTTCAGAATTTAACTTATAGTAATTTAATTAATTTCATCACAGATATTATGTGTTTTTGAAGTTCTATGCCAAGGAAAAGTGCGCGACTCACTGATATGCGCGACTAACTGATAAACCACGTTACTACTAATACAACTGAATCTATGCTTCTACCCACCAAATGTCCCAAAACTGCATGGTTTTCTTATTTCATTCTGGTTACTCTATGATAAGCACAAGCACAAGCACAAGCACAATCACAACGTTAATTATAGTGGTACAGCAAATGATACATATCTATACAGCCTTCTCTCTCGGCCCGCTCAATCGTTGAAAATTATCAATACTCATAATAAAGGTGCCTCTGCCACCAGTCAGACTCCTGAGATGCTTCAGATACCCAACCATCTCCTTCAATGGCACTATAGCAGTGATCTGTCTCAACTGCCCAGGCCCACTAGACTGTGTGCCATCAATAGATGCGAATGGATCTGGAGGTGCATATATCCTTTCCACGTCTATAACTTTCAGCCCTTCCGATGCAGGAATGGAGCCATTTTCGTCGCTATCGAGAGAAAGAATACGCCCACCGCGCGCAGACAACAAATCGTGCACGATTGCCCCAAGGGAGGACTCATCGCAGCTGATCACAACGTTCATGACTGGTTCCATAAGTGCGATACTGTCTCCGTCGTCAGCAGCTTGAAGGACAGTCTGTACAGCGATCCGAGCGGCGGCAGAAAGAGCCGCTGGGGAGGTGTCTGCACCGAAGTAGTCCATGGAAGGGTTGAATGTCAAGCAGACGTGAGTTTCGTGAAGAGGAAATCCACGACGTGGACCACGGGCTAGTGCTGCGACTGCTCCATTCATGAGCGCTGCCTTGATACATGATAAGGAGAGCTCAGGAGGTAGGATTGGTTGACCTTCGCCATCGACTACCGTGAGAACATCAATCGTGACAGCATTGCCATCTCTGATGACAGTGTTCTCTTCTGAGGGGAAGTGCGGTAAGAGGGGCTCGACTTTGGCTTCACAAGCGGCCTTTCCCTTCTTCCCTGCGACATCACGATGCAAGACGAATCTATGCGAAATTCCCTCCGTGAGAACAGCTTCTCGATAGCTAATTTCGATATTGCCCATTGTAGCTTTGGCCTTGAAATCATTGACCAGTCTATCACGAGCAATTTCGAGATGGAGTTCACCCATACCGCTGATTTGCATCTGACCAGACTCATCATCAACGGTCATGTGTAGACTTGGATCTTCACGTAACAAAAGGGTAAGACTCTCTGTGACGTTCTTCTCTTCGCTGAGACTGTTGGGCTCAATTGCCGCAAAGAATACTGGTGGGGGTATATCTATGGGCTTGAGCTGGAGATTATTGAGTGGCGGAGGTGGCCCTGTTTTGGGACTCATGCCTGGAATCGAGACCAAGGTATCTCCAGTACGTGCATACTTCAATCCGGCAATAACACCGATCTGTCCAGTGCCGATATATGATAGCTCGACAGCATCTGATGCCTGCATCTGAAGAACACGTTGAGCACGTTCCGTTACATGTAAACTCGTATTCCACAGCGTGGCATTCTTGTTGATACTCCCAGAGTAGACTCGAACGTAGACCAAGACGCCACGCTTCAGATCATTGACGACTTTGAAAGCTAGTGCGCATCCCTCAATTAGCGAGACGAGTGAGTTCCGAGATGCTGGTTTCTTGGCAAGTGATTTTTGTAACACAGGACTGATTGCCAACCTACCAGACATGAGATCCTTCAGCCCACCCTTGATGGAGCCGAGACTGACTTCGGGATCGGGCCGTTGAGTAGGATCTGGTAGAAGATCGTCGACTGCATCTAACAGTGGCTGAACCCCAATATTTCTGAAGCTTGCTCCTGCAAAGACTGGTATCAGCTTTCCAGACCCATCGATAATACAACGTCGAAGGCTGTCTTTTATGGCTTGCGGAGGAATCGCCATACTGTCATCCTCGCACTCCAACCATGTCTCTAGCAGCTGTTCATCATATCCACACAAGGACTCTACAAGAGCAGCTCGTGCTTTGATGATCTCGAGATGTAAGCCAGAATCCTCTATTTCAAGTTTGTCGAGCGTAAATGTCTCAATGCTCTTTCCATCACCTCCTTCCTCCCACTTCATCGCACATAGATTCACTGCATCGCCAACTCCAGTAAACTGCCCTTTACCACCTTTCCACCATGGAATTTGGCACACAGCTGGCCATCCCTTCAGTCGTGACCCGATTTCTTTGACCGTCTTAGCAAAAGCAGCGCCATTTCTATCAAGCTTGTTGACGAATGCGATTCTGGGAATGCTCCAACTGTTAGCTTGAGCCCAGACTTTCTCCGTCTGAGCTTCAACACCAGCAACACCATCAAGAATGCAGACGGCACCGTCTAGTATCCGGAGGGATCGGATGACTTCAAAGGTGAAATCGGCATGCCCAGGCGTGTCTATGAGATTGATTGTGTGAGACTGATGGGATCTTGGTCCGTCTTGTTTTCCAGTGTTAATTGCACCCTGCCCTTGTGGAGGCCAATGGAAAGTCACAGCTGCGGACTGGATGGTGATACCTCGAGCCCTTTCAGCTGGCAGGAAGTCGGTTACGGTAGAGCCATCGTCGACATCTGGGTTTTGTTAGCGACTGCCAGGTGATGATGTCTTGCGTGAGAAGAGGAAACTCAATGTGAAGATTTGATTACCAATTTGGACTTTGGACTTCAACGAACTGGATTGAAACTAATCTTACCTCCAATGCGTCTTGTGAAGCCACTGTAGTATAGCATACGCTCTGTGGTTGTAGTTTTGCCCTATGCATGTTAATGGAACTCTTGATATAGTAAACAGGCAAATTCCCACCGCATCGATATGGGCAATGATCCCAATGTTTCTAGTACGTTTTATGTTCGAGCTATCAGCCTCATTGCTTGTGCCATATGACCTGACACTTGGGTAGCTTGTCCATCTTGAAGGACGGCAATGCGTCAACCGAAGAAACTGCCATATTGGACGCTGATGTGCTATCAATAACCTCATCCCATCGATCCAGAATCTGCCGAAGCCTAATTCTTAGCGTTCAACTCTAACAACAGTCTAAATGAGCTAACAAATAGATGGACTGGAGGTCAATATGAATTCGTCGTAGATTTTCACGTGATGTTTTCGGCGACATGATTGGTCAGCTGAGCTGAACTATGGGGACCAAGTAAGCTAGCTACCTTAGATGGCCTCGCCGTTAGCCGCATTATCGTGAACAGCTCCTTGCTCCCCTAAGACCGTAAAGAATGCGTTAATTGCTAGAGTGAATCAAGTTCTTCTTTGAGACCGCATTCTACCGAACAACGAACCGCATGCGCTAGGTACAAGCGTACGGCTCTTACCTCGAAAGCATATTCATATCCGAGGCAGCCCATCACCTCCCATCCACAACCATGGACTACTCTGCCTCGATACATGAAGACCCGGCTGCCGCCTCGCCATGGGGAAACTCACCGACGAACTCTCCTAAAACTGTACGGACAGGCTGTTTCCCTTCCTCGGAAAGCCCAACCTCTCCAGCTTCTTACAGCAGTCACCCAACTAGACGTTATGGACATGACGATGACCTGTCAGAGAACTATGGCAGGCCAGAAAGCAGCACGGGGGATTCTACGACCGCGAATGATGGGGGTATACCAGATACCGCAGATTCAGCTGCTAGTCAACCCGAAGAACAACGGAAGTATCTAGGAGAGAGCCAGCCCAAGGTCGCTCAACTACAGCGGCAAGAACCGCAAAGATATCATGGTTCTACGCGTCATACGGCTCAATTGGCACAGGCCGCACAACAGTACAAGCTCCAAGCAAAGATCACTGGGTTGGAGCGTACGGGCAGGAAGGATCCTATACTCAGATTCGATGTGCATGTAAGAAAACTGTCTTTGGATATGCATGAGATACATCACTGATATATTCAGACCAACCTCCCCAAGTTCCGAACCACCCAATTCCGCGATGTCCGACGAACACACTCCGAATTCATAAAGCTGGCAGAACACCTAGTCTCCTCCAATCCGGAGGCTATTGTCCCAGCTGTCCCTCCTGCGTTGACATCAGCAGGTGCAGGTACAGATGAGGATGAAGCTCGTGTCAAGGCGTCTTTACAAAGGTGGCTCAACTACGTTTGCGGAAATGAAGTGTTAATGAGAGATGACGAAATGGTGTTGTTCGTCGAGAGCGATTTTGGATACAGTCCGATGCTAAAGAGAAAACAACCAGCGACTGGAGTTCGCAGACGAGTTATCAAACAATTTGCTCCACCACCAGACGATACTCCCGAACTACAGGATGCTAGGCCGATAGTCAAACTGTTCTATCTGGGTACAATGGACGGTGGGCACAAAGTTGATAGGCTGGTGAAAGCTCGGAAAGGTGCGCGAATTGCAATAAGTCTGCTGCCGTGCTGTACTAATATTTTGCAGGTCTTGGATTGGCAGAATCTGATTTCGGTGTCAAGCTAGGATCCATGAATGTACAGGAGCCGCATCCAGGGTTGGCAAATGCATACCGTAAACTTGGTAAGACGATACAGACCACCGGAGATTACCACGCTGCGCAAGGAACGGCGGAAGCCACAATTATCGGAGACCCACTGCAGTACCACTCTCAAGATGCATTCATCGTCAAGGAGACACTTACCAATCGACAAATTCTTCTGCGAGAGTTGTTACAGGCTCAACAATTGACTCGAAGCAAGCTTAGCGCAGCAGATAGGCTGAAGGCAAGCTCTTCCGTTCGACGAGAAAAAGTAGACGAAGCTATATCAGCACTAGAAGAAGCCCGCAGCAATGAGATGTATCTACAGGGGAAGACGCAGCGGGTGACCGCAAATCTTCTACAAGAGCAGCGACGGTGGTTTGCTCGTACCGCTACGGACTTACGACTCAGCATCCGCGAATACGCCATCCGTGAGATCGAAGCCGAAAGACGTACTTTGGCAACACTGGAAAGCATTAGGCCCGATATCCGGGGGATCGATTCTTCCGGCGGATTGAGTAGACTGGGCAGGGAAGCGCTTCCTGCAGCAAGAAAATCTAGCTTAGCAGCATCGCAAGGACCAAAGGGAGATTCATGGAGTGGCGCACCGAGACGTCCTGACGGATTAAACAGAGGAGCTACAGGCGGTTACATGGCTGGTGTTATAGAAGATAAGGACGGCGAGGATGAACAAGGGGTGATTGGAAGAGGAAAAGCATTGAGCAGTGCGAGTGCCGGAGACGGAATCAAAGAGGACGATGAAGATCGCATTGATGCACGCAATGCTGCCTCTCGTCTGGCCGCATCCACATTTTGATTTCTGATCTGGCATCCTTAGCATGCTTCACTACCTAGACATTGCGCAGATGCATCCTCGGAAGCGAACCCTCAGAATACATTCTCAATTGGTCGGTTTCTGTTACCAGCTCATATCCAATCAAAATTTTGCGCCCAAAACGAAAACGGCATATGCAGCAACGTCCCAGCAACTTGGTGCATCATCCAAAGGTACTAACTGTACTCCTTATGTTGGAAATCTTGCATGCTCTAGTAATTGTCAAGATATCAATGCCAAAATGCCTGCATTCCTTCAACTAAATTGCATGTTCTTCGTTGTCGACTATCCTGTCTGGGATTAAAGAACATTCCTGACCGCTGTCCGCTTCCCGGTCTCTTTTCTTCACTGGTACAATATCAACGCATTGCCCTCAAACCACATGCTGTGGTGTTGTTGTTCAACCTAGGGCGACAAATATCAGATATCGAGTAAATTCATAAACGCCTTGCCTTGTTCGAAACACGGCTAGTCCAGCATATTCTCGTAGTTCTGGCCCAAACCCATTTGTATGTTCTGCTCATTTCTTCATCAAGCTGCGGCGACTCATATTCCGATGATTGTTGCAGGTTCTAATGATTTGGGGTTCATTTGAATATCAGCAAACCGATAGTGCGATACGGCCGAGTTGCGCACCCTGAATCTCATGTTTTTCTATCTGATATCTTGCGGTATATGCTTGGTGCACCTATGCAATGCAATGTTGAAAGGCTATCTTGCCGAACCTAACTTGGTCACATATGAGCTTCGTGTACTGCCAGCTCATTTTCCTTAATCCGCGAAGGATACACGAGTGTAAATGTGGATGTATGTCGTCTTTAGCACTCGTATAACAACGTCCGGCACTGTGTTACCCATCCCCGAAGAAAAATACCACTGCAAGTAAGAAGATAGAGACCATCTTGCCTTGCAACGCCCAATCATTCGCTGGGAACATATCTTCGCCAATTTCGGTTGAGTACTCAGGCGAACCGTTACCCCTTTTTGATGAACGCTTCTCTGTGCAACGGTTGAGTATCTCCTGGTACCGCTGTCTCTCCATTTGTCTGCCCCCGTCCACTTCAGCTGAAAGAGTGCGAAACCTCCAATATCAAACAGGACACGCCTACGGTTCCGGGTAATCACGATTGTGGTGATCACAACACGCAGAACATATTCTCCAGAGCTCGCTGTCGCTAGAAGCTGCCGGCAGTCGATGCATTGCCAAAAGACTCCTCTAATTATGTCTTCCTGAGACCGTCTCACTTCTCAATCAGCGATTGCGGTTCTGTCTGCACAAGATGAGATGTACGTTGCAGTAACAACATGTCTGTATATGGTGATGGTAAGTAGCTAGACAGGAGTCACCTACCAAGGCGCCTGAAGCGCTTGCATATCTGATTCCAAGACATGTTGTTACTTCAAAGAGGAGCTCTTCGACTGTCAAAGCTCCTATCCTGCATGGACTGTTGAATCTGAGACTGGTAAGGAGTGATGCCAGGAAACCTTATTTCAACCTCGTCTGCCAAAGACCACGCTCAAGTCTTTGTCCCAGGAGACAAGACATATTCAAGACCCTGCACAAGTAGAATTGGAGGTCAAAATCTGCTAAACTGGAATTTAAGTTAGTGATGTGAGCTACTACAAGAAGGTTGCTAACGGTCAATTGTGCGCCT
This sequence comes from Calycina marina, assembly GCA_019669825.1. Taxonomy (NCBI): domain Eukaryota; kingdom Fungi; phylum Ascomycota; class Leotiomycetes; order Helotiales; family Pezizellaceae; genus Calycina; species Calycina marina. The sequence goes on from MU254381.1 coordinate 7,601, forward strand.
GTGCTCCTTTGTCCTTGGGTTATGGCTCCTGCGGGGCTGTCGTTGCGATTGGCCCACAAATCAACGGCTCCGGATTGGAGACAGAGTTTCGCTGGAAATTGGCATACCATGCGGCGAGTGTGGTATTAGGAAGGGCAAGTATTATCTGTGCATTAAGATGATATTTCGGAGTAATGTAAAGGCCCTATTTTCAAGGAACGTTGCAGGAGAAGATCAATCGTCCTGCTGTCTGGTGTCACAAGTAAGGTTTCTGAAGCTTCTCGTTTCACATAGACTAATGAGCTGTAGACTTCCAGATCGCATCCTTTGATGCAGCTACTCTTCTTTAACCGCTAAGAATTGTCACCCACTGGCTCGACCGTGCAGCACCAACACTCGGCTCAGGAGCTCTCGTTATCGGCGCTGTAACGGTAGGGCTTCTCCTTGCTACCGTGGCACGACAGTACGCCTGCACACTCATCACGATAGCCGGTGTCGATCATGGGCGCGTAAACTATTCGATCGAGAAAGGCCTCGCCACACAAGGTGACGTCGTGCCCGATACCTCTTCACCACGTCAACTTACCTTCATCAATCTACACTTCCGGCACTATCACACTGTCCACAGACGGTCTCATGACACCCGTATTCACCTACAGAGGCATCTGCATCTCTATGAAGCTAGATGTAGCAAAATCACAAGCATCAGAGTTCCTCACCGTTTCGGCATCAGATGACGTTCAGGAAGACGACGAAGAGGTAGGCGTCGATGTGACATTCGAATACACAGGCAAAGAAGCATGCATACAAACAGCGCTGTACACTGCCAGACCAGGCGGGAAGGTGGCTATGGTAGCCATGGGCACGTCGATCCAGACATTGCCGCTTAGTGCGACGCATCTGAGAGAATTGGATAATCTGTGTTATCTGGCATGCGAATAAGTAAAAGACAGGAAATCGGTTGCTGGGAGGAATGGGAAAGCCAGGTGTTTTCAGGACTGCGAACACTTTAAAAATGAGAGTTCGGTTGCTGGAAGGAATTGGAAAGCCAGGTGACCTGCCCAGCCTGGGAAGCAGGTTTACGCATCGGGTTAAGGGTTTGGGCCAGGCGGGCAGGGTTTTAAAGGGCGCGGGGAGGACGGTTGATGGTGAGGGGAGGTTGGTATTGAAGGCTGTAACAGAGCCGTGAGCTGGCGAGTAAAGGGAGATGGCATATACACGGACAAGCAATTTGAAGTCGAGAGGATATACATAAATTATTTGCACAGGCACCAGGTGGGTTGTGACAATATATCGTATTGCCATTCAGATCGGAATATCAGAGGTGTGGTCACGGCTACCTACCTATATGCCGCTTCCGCCAAGCGGGGTAGCCAACCCCACTGTAGCTTAGTCACGTGCTCGACGCACTTCCACACATACCTGAGCTGGAATTCCAAGATAAATGATGAATTAACCTGGAACTGGGTGGCAGTCTGGCCGCGCATGCAAAAAGACAGGTCTCTATCGATGAACATACTAATTCAACACTGCGCCCTAGGAAGAATATATGATCTCCTGCTACGGTGTCATGTCCAGATATCGAGCGTCGCTTTCATACAGTGACCTGGTCTGTCACTAGAATTAGTTTGGCTAGCAAGTTTTGGAATAAATTCGCGTCATTTTCGTAGGAAAAATGCCATCAAAAGTAGTGTGTAGTGTCAGATGCAACAAGAAACGCCATATCGCCTCGCAAATGCGTTGATATCCTTCCGTCAATATTCCCCGTCAACCAACAACTCCTTACGGTCAGTTGCTAAACAAATCACCAACGCCAGTCACATTGGGTGAGCTCTCCCAGGCTCCGACTTCGAAGCTGCCCTTGTCGCCTCCCTTGGTCTTGTGTCGTCCATTCTCAACAGCAGCAAATTTTTTGCCCGTCTCACGGATTTCCTTCACGCTTGCTGTCAGAGAGCTCAGCATGCTGATCAGACTAACATCATTGCGCTCAGACAACAACTCCGCTGCGAAACCACCAGAAGGAACAATCAGACTCAGTCTGCTAAGCAATGCGTAAATTGATCGTAGCAAAGAGGGATCAACTGGCATGTATTCCTTCCCCTCCTTTGTTTTTCCTTCGATAGTGGGATCGACGTAAGGTGGCAGGTTCTGCAAATACTGGATGATCAGGTCGATTCTTGATCGCAACATCTTGACGGCGTTCGCCTTGGCTACCAACGCTGCGATCTTTTCCTCTTCCGTACTCGTCAGGGATGATTTTGCAGGGTCAATTTCTGACGTGTCGGATTTTTCCTGTGGGCGTGTGGCTCCCTTCCCTGATTTCCCCTCCTCATTCCCCTTCTGAGCAGGCAATTCGACTGCCGTTGCATTTCCCCCTCCGCGTGCAATGTATGCTACGCTGATCATCTCTGCCTCTCCTGACTCGACCGTGTATGATAGCTCCTTGAACTTCAGCACCAGAGAGCTCTCCGCATCCTTCATCTCCTCGTCTTCTCCATTGTCTGTGGGTGTCGATTCGGCTTCAAAGTTGCTTTCGTAGATGGTGATTGGTAGCTTGCCGCCGACTGTGCCGTCAAGAACGTCGCTGGGGTGGAAACCAAGGAGAATGGCAGATTCGTTGTAGTAGTCGAGGAAATCGCGGTGTAGAGGAACATGTACTGGCTGAGGACCTTCTGTTGGCATAACAGTCCACCAACCTACAAAGTCGAGAGCTGGGCTCTTATGTACGTCCTTCACTTTGAATTGTTAGCATTTTGGTGGTATTGGAGCTAGGAGAGAAGAGACATCTACGTACTCGCCTGCAACCGATCCTCGAACCAGCTCTGGTGTATCTTCTGCTGGCCATCTACGTTTATCATGTGTACGTCGAAGGTGTGCTCGATAGTAATCTGTCTACCATCTTGCTGACCCAACAGAGCTCCAACAACAGGTCCTTTTTGATTTCGCAGCGTATGTCGTGTTATATAATCTGATATCGTAAGAAGGGCAAGAGGGTGGAGAGCTAGCTGTAGTCCAGAGTCAGCCTTCTGGCTGGAGATTAGGGGGTTTCCCATGGTTCGTAGGCAGTCGCAGATTCAAAGGGCTTTTGTATTAAAAAAATGGTGTAGAGGTGGATGGAAAGAAAAGTGCTTCTTTTGGTCTGTTAAGTATGCTTTGAGGTTGAGGCTATAGTGTTGGGGTGGTGATATTTAGAGAACTGAAGGCAACCAGATCTTCAGCCTTGCCAAGAGCTTAATGCCCATGGAGTGAATACTAGCTTATCTCGTGTAACATGAAGTTGCTACATCCTAAAAATGTTGGACACAATTAAACATACAGATGAACTAGCTGGACCACTTGGAGGAGATGCATTCAATGTCTCAAGGTACTTCAAACAACCCAGGATCTAAACTGGCGAGGATGAATTGATCTAGCAACGTCCCGCCACATGTCTGTAGGTACAAGCAAGTGAAACTTTGTGCCTCCATGCATAGATTCAGATCTCAGCTAAAAGCATTCGAGAAGCAAACCTCATGCTATGTAGGTTCAAACTTTGATTGCACAGAGACGAATGCTCTGTATTCGTATTTGTTTTTACGGATTGGAATCTGATATCACTAAGTTATTGATCAGTCAGATGCAGCATGGTACATTACTGAAACAGTTCTCAGCTTGTATCAAAGATCCACCACACTCGCCAGGCCTCACTTTGTTCAAAAGCTATTAAGCTCGCCAGCCTATGAGAAACTGCTGATGAATCTAGGAATCTTTACATACTGTAACCGTTGGAAACAGAAACTTTGAACCAGCGATATCAACAAAAAGTCGGGTTCCATTCGAAGGGGGCAGTAAGACGCTGGTGATCGATTGGTTTTGTGTCTCCTATAACTAACTATGAAGGTGGACAGCCATAGGCAGGTACGCCAAAATGGTTAATCATCGGTGCCAAGGGCTCAATATAAACGCGAGCTACTCGCAATATCACATGACCGTAAAACCTCGAAGTCCAGACAGGTATTCGACCTTTGAAAAATGATCTAAATCCCAAGATGTATACGGCATCTCAGATATATAAAGTGGATCACCATAAAATATCCAGGACACTGTATGGTGTACCTCCCCGACACGCTATCCTGGCTAATTGTCGGAAAATGACAAATCTGGAGGAGGATGTCCTTGTTGAACATATTCTCGACCTAGCCGCAAAAGGATTCCCTCCTAGATTGTGTGTTGTAGAAGATATAGGAAATCGTATCCTTGCGACACGTAGTGGAGGACTTGCACCCTTATTACTAAGGAAGACTTCATTCCTGCATTTCAGACCGCGTTCCCGGAGGCTCTAACAGAAAGCAACGTCAGGCGAGGTTTCAGAAGGGCTGCAATTGTTCCTTTTAATCCAGAGAGTTGCTTCATCATTTTATTTCAAGTTACGGACTTTCAACACCCAAAAACTCACATCCGACTACTACCCAACCATGGACTTCGCAGACATCAAGCAACCTCACGCAAGCTATTCGTAACGTTCTGGGATTCCGGTTGGTATTCGGGCTAGGAATACTCAACTGATCTTTTCGATAGAAGGAAACCCTTCGTTGTTCTATCTAAAAGCCCAGAATTAACTCTCTGGCTGGAGCCTCCATTGGGGAAGAGTGAACGCATTGCGCGCAGAAACATAATTATGTGGTGGTGGCAGCTGTGAGTGACGTGGTCTCTACAGCTGGCCGTTGGAGCAGTAGCGCCAGGCGATACTCTCGCAGCCGTCCCATGGCTAAAAGCCACTTGATAATGCGGGGGCATCGTTTGGGATCTTTCAGGGCCTCGTTAAGATCTCGTCTTCCTCGTAGGGGAGGGAGATCGGCCCTGTCTTCTACCAGTTCGCAGTCCAAGATGATATGAGCGACCGTTTCTTAGACCGCTCGGCTTCCTCTACATGCACACCATGGTTCGATATCCGCGACCTACATTCGTCTCAGGTATTGCTGAGTCCGATATGCTCGGAACTCACTTGAACAAGGCAGGAGGGTAGTAGTAGTAGTTTTGAGCAGGATAGGCGTTACCGGTAGTATGACTGAGGTTCAGCTTCATTGCTACGCAGGAGGTAAGTAGGTAGACGTAGTTATATTAGCCTTGAGGTCCTCTGAATCTACATATTAAGGAAAGTTGTTGATAACTAGCATGGAGCCTTGCTTAGCCTAGTCCCAAACTGGACTAAGGCAACTAACCAAGGAGTTCACTCCTGTGCGTCACGTGGAAACGTGGCGGAGCGCAACTACCGTTCCAGCTCAACATATCGAGCAATTTTGAAAATCTGTGCCTGACTAGTCCATATCCTCTTGAAAATTCCAGGCGGCTGGAAAGGCAGCTGGCACTGCCTCTCTGGTGAGCACCTGCTGTGTATACTCTTCTTATGGCCAGAGAAGAGGAAGACAGCTTGTGCTG
>MU254382.1:0-12961 GCA_019669825.1 Calycina marina
TCAACGTAGGTAGAGGTGCCATAGCACACGAGATTGCACTTACCCTTGCACACGAGTCCCTCATAGACATCATCCTTATTCAAGAGCCATATGTTCTTTCCGAACGCGCTCGCAAAATCACTAAATTTCACCCAATGTACGAGGTGTTTTCACCCTCAGACGACTGGGAAATGCGCCCCCTAGTCACGACCTATGCCCGGAAAGGTGGAGGTTTAAACACATCACAGCTACGGCCCTGCCTTCCCGGAGATCTCTTGTTCCTACAGGTCCGGCACCGCAACTTGACTCTGCTTAACATTATCAACATATATAGCGCACCACGAGGATCCCGAGATGGCGGCGTAGCAGTAGACCTGCTCCTCTCACTCTCAGGGACGCTATGGAGCTCCACCTTTATCGCGGGTGATTTCAACCTTCATCATGCTAGCTGGAATCCCTTAGCAACACTTTCACTACAATCGAATGCCCTGGCAGATTGGCTATCGGACAATAGCTTTACCCTTACATCAGAGGCAGGCCTAGCTACACACAAAGCCGGTAACGTACTAGACCTAGCCTTTTTGCCAGGTAGGCTATCTGCTACCACTACTATCGCAAAACACCTTGACGTTAGCTCAGACCATAGTCCTAAGCTCACAGCCCTAAATTGGACCGAGCGTTGCAATCTAGCGGCTGGAAGGCTCCGGCCCGGTGCATTTGTTCTAGAGGAGCTCAAAAAACTGCTAGGATCTAGCTTGATATATATATCAACAATTTCAGATCAATATACTATAGAAGACCTAGACGTTGAAGCTGCTAAACTTATTCAAGAGCTTTACGAGACCTATAGCATCACGGCGAAACGCGCTCTACGACAGAGCATCGGCCAGCCGTGGTGGAACAGCGACTGCAGAACAGCAGTTAGGCAATTCCGCGACCAACCTACAGAGAACTCGGCCTATAACCTACGTAACGAGGTCCGCAAAGCCAAAACAGCATTTTGGGCTAATAAGCTAGACACGGCCAAAGAAATTACTGACGTTTTCAGAATGGCTAAATGGCATCAGTCGACAGGCAACTTCAGAAGTCCTCCGCTGATTGAACCCCAAGACCCTCTAGGCCCCCCTGCGATAAGCACAGAGGAGAAAAGAGCTCTCTTAGTCAAAGAACTACTAACGAATTTGGCAGAAGCGGGTGATATACCGTTCGATAGCCCAGCTACAGCAGTCAGAAATATTGACTTCCCAGACGTCACAGCACAGGATGTCCGAAACGCAATTCTACGAGCAGGCAATACAGCTCCAGGAACTAACGAAATCCCGACTAAAGTACTACAGCTCGCGTGGCCCTGGATCGAGAACAGGGTTGTGCAACTGTTCCAAAGGTGCCTTGATCGTGGGCACCACCCATTATGATTTCGAACCGCCACTCTGGCGGTTATCCCAAAACCAAACAAGGCTGACCGGTCCTCCCCACGGGCATACCGCCCTGTTGCTCTACTGGCTCGCAATATCTCAAGGCTCGCTCTTTCCTTAAAAATAGTAGGAGTACAGCAGTTCGGAGCACTCCCTTTACGATCCGCAATAGACCTCACTACTTGTCTTACACACGATGTAGAGAACGCTCTATCTAAAGGCCTAAAGGCATCCTTCCTAACAATGGACGTTAAGGGAGCCTTTGACGCAGTACTACCTGGGAGACTGATACGCAGACTCCGCTAGCAGGAGTGGCCAGACCGACTAGTACGCTGGACTCAGACTTTTGTAACTTCAAGAACCGTACGAATCTGGCTAGACGGAGACTCCGGCCAACTTACAGATATATGGTGTGGACTTCCCCAAGGATCCCTATTCTCGCCGATCCTGTTTATACTATATATCGCCCCTCTGTTCTGGTTTTGTTCTCCAAGGAGCAGGTTCGAATATGCAGATGGTTACGGCTTATTAGCTATTTCGGACAACCTACAATCGAACTGTACGAAGCTACAGGCTGATATGCAAGAGGCCCTTGGCTACGGAGTGACAAAAGGAATCACGTTTGACTCGAAGAAGTCTGAACTAATACACTTCACAAGAAGCCGGAAACACCCTCCGCCATCTGCAACCCCGCGAGTTATAAAGGAGACATATACAATCCAGGAGTCTACAGCTCCTCTTCGGTGGCTTGGCGTGTTCTTCGACCGCAAACTCCGATTTAAAGCTCATGCTAAACTTATGGCTACGAAAGCGCTCAAGGTGGCTAACGCACTCCGATCCCTCGGCAAAACCACTCGCGGAGTACCGCATATCCTTCTTACAACGAGCTGTAATGGCATGTGTACTTAAGAAGGGGTACTACGCGGCAGAGACCTGGTGGCCCGGCAGAGTCAGAACAAAGGCTAGTAAGAGAGTCTCAAACCAAGTAGACACACATATACGTATTCTCGAGGGAGTAACACTAGCATGCGCGCGTGCGATCCTCCCAGTCTATCGCACCACCCAGACGGCGATACTATACAAAGAAGCCTACCTACGGCCACCCGAGATCGAGCTTAATCTTATAAGTCAAACATTCGCAGCTCGCACAGCGCGCCTGGACTCGTGGCATCCTCTCCGAGCACGAATCAAAGCAATTCTCCGGACGAAGCGACCCAGTACACGCCTAGCCAGACTCATACTCGCATTGCCCAACGCAGAATCAGTTAACCCAATCATGTCCCCCCCCCATGGCTGGTCTGGGAATCCCGCGAGGAAACCTCTAAACGAGTGTGCGGCCCTCAAGGCCGTACTAAAGAAGAAGCAGCGAGGGACTTTACCGAGTTCTTAACTACAGTTCCTCCAAGCGACATCCAAGTATTCTCAGACGGCTCTAAGAGCGAGGCTACAGACGGCGCTGCCGGTGGCGGTTCTATAATATACCAGTTCAAGGCACAAAACGACTGCAAAGCTGGCCACGGATATGTGGATAGTTCTAGATCACCTAGAGGTGGCTGTTCGTCTGCTAGCGCCTTCAGCTGGCTCATCACAGTCAGTATTCACCGAGTTCTGCGAAATAGCAAGTAAATGGCCACTCAGATACCGACTGCCACACACTCAAGCAGGAGCTGTAAGAGTCCGTTGAGTACCAGGCCACCTAAGCATAGCAGGCAACGAGGCGGCTGATATAGCAGCGAAGGAAGGGGCGTCACTTCCAACACCCGCAAACGCGATTTGCTCCCTCGCCTCGCTAAAACGTATAGCTAAAGTAGAAGCCAAATCAGCCACAACCAAGCTGTGGAACACTACAGCGCTAGCAAACTACACCGAGCTACTAGTACTCCATTCCACAGCCCCGGACCTTTTATGACTCGGCAGGAGAGCCCTTGGTCATATACTAGCATGACGTACACAGCACGGCGATTTCACAGCGTACCACGAGCTTTTCCAACATAGCGATTACACCCGTAACTGCTCATGTGGACGGTCCAAGTCCCCTTTGCACTTCTACTACTGTAAGCTTAGCACCGCCCGCAAGCTTACGAACAGAAGATGTGCTTCAGAAGCGATCCCTTGGCTCTTGGGCACCGCAACTCGTGCTAAGAAGCTTGCAGATTAGATTACAGACTCGAAGTATTACACTACAGTCTGTTTACAACATTCTAGAGATGACGACGGGTCATAACGGCCCGCACAAGTCTCTATTCATTTCCTTGTTCTTTATTTCCTTGTTATATGCCACTCTTCAAAAGCCAAAAAAAACCTCGGGTGGAGGAAGCGGGTCGACGGGGAAGCGGTCAGGGAGGTTAGGGAGGGGGGACCAACTGCAAGCTGGCAGCAAACATACTCATTCGCGAAAGACTACCATCTGGAGGCCGCTGAACTGTATAAAGGCGGTCGACGTGTAAAATCATTCTATATACTAGTAGACTAGATCGCACCCCAGGGGCCTTCCTCCCCTGGCGTCCTATAATCCGTAGGGTTCCCAGGACATGTGCCTTGAGCACATGCCCGCCGGACGATAAATAGTAACACACACACACACACGCCAAGCTTGACACGTCAAGGGCTGGTTTAAAGCTCGAAGTCACAGTTACTGTTCTCAGTATATTTCTGCTTCATGGGGAATTGTTTGGGGGCCTAAACTACTCATTCATCCATTGATTATGTAACATCTTGCAGGTTGCAAGGAGAACCAATGAACAAAACATTCGCTGCGAGCTTTCGATCCGAGTTTCAGGCAGCGCGAACACGATCCAGCCATGATCTCTTGACTGACTGGAGTCGATGCAAAACCATCTGCCAAGAGGTTCTCTCAGTGGTAGTGCCATTCCAAGATCCAAACATGTTGCCAATTGACTCCTCGCGTCGAAGGTTCTCTCGGTGGTCCGTGTTAGACCAAGTGATACCTTGTACAGGCTCTTTTCATTGTCTCTCAAGTTTCTGTTTAACTTCTTGTCGTTGCCAGCTCTGGTAACCGCAAGGACGTATATCGTAAGGATCACATCATATTATTCGCGCTTATGACTGGACAACAATTCTGCTTGGCTATTGATCTGTCACCCGAACAGCAGTGAGTGGGCGGCCTTTTATGGGCGCGGAAATCTTCGACAATTGAACAATGGTATTATCTTGCTCAAGTCGACCAGAAAATCTGTTTACTTTTGTCTTCGCTCTGTGAAGAATACGTACACACGCATTCACGACGTACAGTTTACTCACACACTTATATATCACACCAGTCAAATTTTGACACCTGGAAAGCCACCAATAACTTTTCACTCATTCTCAAACACACAAAACCTATTTACATGACCACCTATTTCACAAACACAACTATCGAGACAAAACCATGAAGCCTTTCAGCATCATGCGAGCTCTTCTCCTCCTTGTCCTCGCCACACTGGGTCATGCAGCTCCTGCTCCAACATCATCATATCTCTTCGCCAGAGCAGACAAAGACGCGACATCGATCATCCTTGCCGCCGCTCCTGCATCATCCTCCTGCAGCGGCGGAGACTTTCCCGAAGAATGCCGCACAGCCCAACAAGCCATGCCCTTCCTCACCAAGGCTTTCGCTGACTACAAGATCTACTCCGTGCCCGAGATTGCCGCAGTTTTGTCTCTCATCGCCTTCGAATCCGACGATTTCAAATTCAACATAAATCACTATCCTGCGCCAGGTCGTCCAGGACAAGGAACGCGCAACATGCAAATGCCGAACTTCAACCTGCAATACACACTCAGCGTGTCGCCGGACGCAGTTAAGAAGATTACTACGGCCACGAGCACGGAAGGATTGAGCGATGCTGTCCTGAACTCTATCAGAGATATTGTCACGACGGATCAGTTTACGTGGGCGAGCGGTGCGTGGTTTCTTGTGAACCACTGCGCTAGTGTGAGACCGGCAATCCAGAAAGGCGACGAGGCCGGCTTCGAGGCGTACATGGATTGTATTGGTACGGCTGTGACGGATGACAGATTGCAAAAATGGAAGGCTGCTATGACTGCTTTTGGACTTTCTGTCTAGCTTGCTTAAGCGAATTGCTGCTAGTTGTCTGTACTGACATGTAGCTCGAGGGATCTCTTGAGCCTGGGACTTGTCCGGGTCTATGCTATTACTTGATGAAAGCATCCTGATAATTTATATCATTTCTATATTGCCCGATCTTGTCTATCATGTACACTTTCCGTGCTATACTTCTCTGCTTTAGTATGTTACACCCTGTGTGCAAATATAGCACTCGTCGATTGGGAGATATCCACCTCGTGTCTAGTATGTACGTCTTTTCCGTCCGTCCGTCATCTCAATCTCATCTCACTTGTAGTGTTACATCAAAACAAGCATCAAGACTTTCTGTCTATAGTACGAGCAGGTCAGAAACACCAGAAATACCAGCGTGCCAACACATCCGACAGATAGCGAAGAACGCCATAAAAAAGCCAAAAAGGATGAGTCAAATAGGGGCCTTTTGGTTGAACGGGCGCAATGCGGATACCGAAGCGAAAGCGTGTAGGTCAACGATACCTTGCTCCGCATCCCACGCGCCATTTTTGAATGGTTAGATTTGCTCAAAAGACTTATACACCCCATAGGGCTTGACGCGGGCGCACATAGATCATTTCTAAACGTACAGTGGTCTCACATATCTAGCTAAGTTTTTGTTGAGGCTCTACCCAAGCGTCGATCAAGCTGAGTATATAACTTCCTTTCATCGCTATGAAACACTTTAGACAGACGACCAAGCGGAATGTAACGCCAGCACGTGGAAAATCACTGGGTATCATTAGGCTCAAGAAAGTTAAACGCATGGATATACAACGTGGTGGTTCAAGCCACCAATTTCCGTCAACATCCACTCGAAATTAAATCCCAAGGCAATTCGCCCACCAAAAAGACATGTCCCAGTTCAGATATATCGAGAAGCGAGGCAATACTAGCTAACTAGGCATGCCTCCAAACATCGCAGGTTTCTTGGGAGGTAGCTGGAACTCCTTATATTTCTCGTTCAGCTCATCCTCTGTCCATTCCTTCTTCGGTTTTGTCCCGCTATACTCGCCCTTCTCGTTGCACGCAAAGTGCATCAAGTACTCGCGCCTCGGCATGTAGACCACCTTCGTAATGCGTCCATTGTACTGCTTCTCCTCGCTCATTCCCGACTTCAGGCGTTTCATGAAACTGGCCCTGCGTCCCATGCTCGCCCTGGGAGCGGCGATGTCGATGGATGGGATGACATTTGTGATAATGGCGGGGATGATGGAGTCGTCAGTGTAGCGTTTAGGAAGGAGTACGGGTAGCGAGAACATGTCTCCTGCCATGGTCTGCATGGCTCTGTATTTTAACGGCTGCATTGGTCTACCGGTCGCGGTGAAGCGCTGCAAAGATTCCTCGTCGATTTCTCCTTGTGGTTGGAGCAGCGCTTCATTGTCGGAGTCTTCTGGCCGGTATGAGACAGTAGTGGGAACAATGTTTGTGCCTAGCACGTATTTCACCTTTGAAATTAAGAATAAGAAACACTAGATCACGGCCATGTGATGGTGAAAGCTTACTGCATGGTTGTCATCGTCTCGGTACGCCAGCATTGGAGTGGGCTTTGTCTTTGACTTGGAGCTCACCATACTGACGCTGCTGCTCTTTCATTTAAGGATTTAATGGCTATGGAGAAAGTCTTGAAATCTTCAGGAGTGGAATCAAGATCTAGATAATATACAGATCATGTTGCTCGAAGCTTGAGATGATCGAGGTCTTGATCCCGAGGGACTTCGACGTCTTATGTCATTGTCTTTCAGCCTTGTGCAAGTGTACCCTGGTCAGCGATGATTGATCGCCCGCCATTCAGCTCCTTGTGGATCTATCTCGTAGGCTGAAAATCACAATACACGAATGATACTTCAGAGTTGCACTGTAGTGGTGCGGTAGCTTGTTTCTTGGGCCACCAGCGTGTGACCGGATTGACGGGTAGCTTCGGATACGCGAGAACCACCAAAAATCATCATTTTTGACTACCCACCTAGTACCCTACCCCTCAAAATAACAATGACGCGAGAACAACTAATTATCACACGTGCTAGATGGCGGAGAACTACTCCAGAGGCTCCAAATGATCGATATGAAGCCGATACGATTAAGAAGTGTAGATTTTTCGACGCGATCGACAGCTAAAAAGCTGCCAAGTCAACAACAGCAATTGCAAAGGAGGTAGGTAGCTCACAGTCAACAGACTCACAGTGGCTTCAAGAGCGCGCGGAGCTAGGAAGGGGTGAGCATCGATCTTCTCGTAAAAAGTCGAGGAAGCTAGGACGAAATCCTGCTTTGGATAAACAAAAGGTACGTATTTTGTGTGATTCAGATAGGAAGCACCGATCGAGTTCCACTCTCTCCGTATTCATCCGCGGACTCTGCAAAGGCTACTCAAGAAGTATGCGATTGAAAGCCAATGCTATAAATACACATGATTTAAGAAGCACATCTCAAAAGCCATTAAGATTAAACGGGTAGAATATGGGGGAAGGAACCAGGACAAGCCGATTCAAGGTTACTGGGACAGGAAGGTCTTTATGGATGAGGCGCACATTGATCCGGATGCACAAGGGACTCACTTTTCACTACAAGAACAGCCTCCTTTTGGTGACCGCTACGACCCCCGGAATATGCAAGAGAAGCCCGAAAGGAAAGACGTCGGACTTCACGTCGTCTCGTGGGTATCCTGGAACGCAAAGGCAGAGAACCTTCAGCTCTATCACGACGAGGAAGACAGAATAATTAAGCCAAACCGCCCGCGCAAGCATGAAGATGAAGCTGAATGGAGTCACAGTTTGAAGGAATGGTAAGCTACAGCACCGCATGAAAAGGAGGCCAAGGTTAAAGGCAATTCAATGACACAGAAGTACCATGTAGAGCGTCTCCTACCGATCTATGTCGATGCTGTTAAGAGCTTGCGCGAGAGGGACCCGACACACGCGGAGGAAACCGAGTTGCAAGAGGACGGAGACCATTCTCATGGGATGAAGCGTGCCGGGCTTGCGCAATAGTACAAAGACACACACAAGATACGTAACTTTACGCATCCTCCTTAAAGCTCGGATTCAAACCCAATTGAGGCGTGTTGATATATTTTGAAGCAGCGAGTACGCAAGCACGTATGGCATGATATTGAGGAGTTAAAAGCGATTTTACCGCGTGAATGGCAAGCAATCTCGCAAGAAGAGATTCAATCGCGCATTAGAGAAATGCCTGATAAGTGTAAGAAGCTTATTCAATTTAACGGAAAGCCTGTGAGAGCTCTTTATGGTAGAATTGGAGTAGGATAGCTAAAATGAGAATTTTCGGTGGATCTCGCGTATCCGAAGCTACCTGTCAATTCCATCACACACTGGTGGGCAGTTCTTCAAAAAGGTGGAGTCATGGGGTATCCAGCATCCAGATTATGGCTGCTTAGTCATGAAATAACACCGGACCACCAGTGTGTACCAGAATTAGTGGGACAGCCAAGATATCACCAAAATCACTGAAATTCAACAAATGTAACATTTTTTCTACAACACTACCACTGTCCACTCTTAATGGCTTTTCACCTGTTTCTCTTAGTAGTTTGCATCTACTAGACATATCCATAATGCGCGCGCGCGCACTTCCTGCATCGTGATCTTACTCCACTCTTCTTGCAAGATAGCCTTCAGTTCCTCTGTACTCTTCCATACTCTAAGACGTGCGTGCTGCTTCAAAATGTTCCAAATTGCCTACATTGGGTTTGGATCAGGAGACTGAGGGGGGTGCGCAAGCAGATTAATCCAATTCGCCTTCCTGGCGCTATCTGCAAGGCCTGCTTTGCGATGGCCGTGACTTGGGTCGCCATCCTCTTGCATAATCCAATCTACTGCCTTCCTGGCTCGCGCAGAGTGAAGGGCGTCGATATAGACAGGTAAGATACGCTCTACGTCGTAATTTTGCGTCATGGCGTTGCCCTTGGGTTTCACTTCGGTAACGTGTGGTTGTAAAGCCTCCCACTCTAACAGACGCACCTGGAAGTCCTCTTCAGTATCGTAGTTGCACTTAATAGGCTTCCTAGGATGTTTAGGCTGTTGCCCTTTCACTTCCTCATCGTGATAGAACTCAAGCTTTTCTGCTTTCGCCTCCCAATTGATCCACGCAGCAATATGCAATCTGACTCCTGTCTTCTCCCCCCGTTCTTGTATATTGTCTGCTTCGTAGCGTGTTCCCTGCTAACGTGATATCAAGCCCTGACAGCAGGAAGAAGGGTCGATGTGTGCTTCGTCCGTAACGTGTACTAAACGCCAGAAATCGTCGATAGAGTGATGCTCGTGATCATAGCCAAACCGCATACGTAAACCGCGTTTTTTTGGAGATTTTCTTTCTAATACAGGCCTGTCGATAGCGCCCTCCACCGTTTGTATGCTCCTTGAGTTTGCGTTGCAATTGACGTTTCTTGACAGGTAGTTTGTGGTACTGAATCTGAGCCTCGTAGAGCTGATCGTGGACGGGGTTTCCTTAGGAGATACAAGCATTTGACATAAATTTTTAGTGACTTTAGGAGGTCTACCTAGATTGCTTGATCTTTTGCGCATACGACGATAGGCAGGAGAGCCTATTTAACTACGTTGCTGTAGCCATCTGTGTGCTGTAGATTTGGTAGTCCCAAGGTCAGCTGCAATCTGACATATCCCTTTGGAAGGAGCTCTAGTATCGTACGCATCGTAGAACTTGATTCTTTTGATTGAATTAGAGACGTAAGGTTCAGGAGAGTTATCAGGAGTAAATTTGCGCTTCTGCGATTGCGTTATTGGAGCCATGGTGTTGTTGTAAAAATTGTTTACTCTACAGCGGATGGGGGTTTTTACTAAATTCGCTTATTTGGGGTGTCCCACTAATTCTGGCACACACTGGTGGTAGATGCCAGAATTCGTGGCGGGGGTCCGTGCTCTCGCTACTTACCTCGACACGTCCGAACCATCTACGTTTAGCACCGAAGCCAACAGGAGAGCTACTGAATGCGTCACCCCTCCTGGGCCTTCTAAAGGTCGCGAAGCTGCTACTGTAAAGCATTCTCGAGTTTGGACGCGTACGACAAGCAACGGGGGAAGAAAGGGTAGACAAAATCGCGGGGGAGAATGGCACCCACGGAAGAAAGAACCGCAAGGCGATGGATTAAGCTACGGAAGAAGATAGGCTCTCGCGCTTATAGGGCCACAAGAAATACCTCTTCTATACTCGGGCGGAAGTTGACGATCTCGAAAGACACTTGTAAAATGCCGTGCGACACTCGGCGCAACCCCATCCGAAAATCGCGTTACGAGCCATGATCGAATATCGTGATCTAACGGTCGGCGTACGCCAGCTCCGGCGTAAATTAGACGAGCATACAAACAATGGCCAAAATATGAACTTTGAGAATCACGTGGTGGCCCCTGTGGACTGTGGATCGATGCTAGGTACCAGTAGACATCTAGTATGATGCCATTCCATACAGCGAAATCATGCTCTTCAACCTATTCACAGAGCCTCCGCATCGTTCCTTCCCCATAATTTAACGGTACGATCATAACCACCACTAACAATCCACTTTCCGCCCATGCTCGTGTCAACGCTATGCACATTGCCAGTATGACCGCTGAGGCTTTGCACCAAACTCCAGTCGTCAGCCGAGAAGATGTTGACCACTTTATCGAAGCCACTGCTAACGAAGAAAGTACCGCTCTTCTTCGGAACCCTTTCACCCTTCTCGCCAACTTGTATCTTAGGCTTCTCCGTAGCATCCTCCTTGTACCAACGCAAATCTGATACAACACTCTTGTGTGCTCCTACTCGGCCCGTCTCTTGGACCTTCCTGATGTCCCAGCATTTCACCCATCCGTCACCCGAGCCCGACAGCAATCTATGTCCATCGGCGCCCCAATCGAGTGCATATATCGGCTTGATGTGACCTTCCAAGATCATGACTGTACGACCTGTTCGTAGATCCCAAATTCGTCCTATGCTATCCATACCTGCACTCGCGAGCAGGGATCCATCGGAATTGAAGTTGACGGCAAACACACCACGAGAGTGTCCTTCCTGAAGCTGTAGTTCTGTCGTAGTCTCTACGTCCCAAAGTCTCCATGTTGTATCTTCGGAAGCTGAAGCTAGATATTTCCCCGAAGGATGAAACTCTACCCGGCAAACTCTCTGGTTGTGACCCTGCAGTGTCGCAGCAGGTGTGTCCTTCGTCAGCGACCACAAGTGGATATTGCCCTCGCCTCCACCAGAAGCAAGATTGACTGAATCTTCAGATGTGACTGTTTCAGGCAAAGTTGCTCCAGGGAACCATGATATTCCACCAACGCGATTTGTGTGTCCTCGAAAGGTTCTCTTTTTGTCCAGGTTCGGCACATCCAGCAAATTGATACCGCCGCCAAAGTTTCCTGCCGCGATCAATTCTCCGTTCGGTGAAAATCGTGTTATGGTGACCGGTCTGTCTCCAACTGTCTGACTGCCCTGCAACTCGAATCCCTGCAGTCGTTCTCTTACGGCCTTGCGAAATTTGACGTGAGTTCCAAGCTTAATTGTTGACTCGATCTTTTGGTTCGCCAGTCTCTTCTTTGCCCTGGGTAACGAGTATCTCGCTATGTCTTTCCTCGCAGCGAGCAGTCCATCCACACCCCGGGTATAAAACTCCTGCTCTTGCTCACCCTCGTTGCCTGCATCCTCCATCTTAGTGTCATTATCTTCATCCACGATTCCATCGATTTCCGCTTGTAACGTGAGAAGCCGTCTTAGTCGATCTCTCCTATCGCCGGGCCCCTCTCCAAAGAATGTCATCGGCTCTCCCATCTCCCTCAGTCTCGCGCGCACTCGCCCATCGTCAGTCGGCACCGCCATCGCGGCCTCCCTCCTCTTCCGGTCAAATTGTGCCATGATTGCCGACGCGCGCTCAGGCGCAACGCCCGCTGTCGCTGAGGGCATATCATAGTCGCGGTCCAAAGCTTTGCAACACTCAGTATGGGCAATTTTTTGGGGTCGTAGCCTTCGAGCTTGTAGTAGGGAACTTACGGACGTTTGCGAGATCAATACCCCTATCCTAAAGGCGCCATAACTATCAGTCTCAGGTCTCTCACTTGCAGGGCGGCTTCCTCTGGGAGAATATGAATACGGTTTGTGCAATGGGCTTGGATGGTGGCGGGGATCTGAGAAGCTTACCTCTGGCTCAGCCTCCTCCACATATGCCTGTCGCGAGGGATGCATGATCGATGAGACACCAAAAGAATAGGCCCCTGATCGCTGGCTGAATGTCTACAGGACCAAGGAACTGACTGATGTTGCGCAGGCCTGATGGTTGTGGCCTAAAGTCGAGTCTGTCTTATCTCCATACTCTTGGATGCAGCCTTGCCTCGCGTAACGTCGGTGTTCGCGTGCCGACCGACTTCGCGTAACGACCGACCACCAACATCACGACCCCATCAAATCTGAAGCTGTAGAGCCACACCACAACGTTGTATACAGCTAAGATTCTGGTGTTCTACTAAATGACCCT
>MU254383.1:0-12960 GCA_019669825.1 Calycina marina
GGGAATCCGCACTATGCTGGTTCCCTATGCACTTCTTAATTGAATTTCAGAACCCATAACCTTTTGAGCTATTCGAGGTTTGGCCTCTCACAGCTAGTACTGTTTGAGCTCGATAGTCGATAGATTGATACCTGAAATTCCAGGGCCTCTTACTCTAATTCTTACTCTACATTGGACGAAATGGATGGCCTGGAATCAATCTACAATTATGACTTGCAAGTGGATAAAGACTAAGTTACTCTGGCACCTAGGTCGATGGACTCAAGTGTAGATGCTATTGCATACCATCTCTCAAATGACACAAGATGATCACCTTCCGCTGGGCGAAGGTGTTTCACATATAACGAAACAATGTTCCTCAAGAATAGACATATGTATATTCTCGTTATCTGCTACTTCTCTATGTGTCTATATCTTCCGTCGCTTCCAAGCTACCCTAGATGCGCTGTTGTGATTTCTATTCCAATTAACTCGCATGCTAACAACTAATACAGATACGAGAATTTTCCTGCTGCTCCTTAAATGTATACACTTCCCAGATCTCAGTCTGACAACGAGTCGTCGAGGTAGGTGTCCCGATAATGACTTGTGACCTTCAGCACATTCATCAATTTCTACCTCTATATCAGCAGCCTGAGTTCCAGCATATTGCCGCACAGATACTAGACTCATCGTTGATCTTCGCCTTCAGCTGATCAACCCTCTTCTCAAGCACCATGATATGGTTCGCGTCTAGCTCTGCGATGATGTATGTTCCGGGATCTTCACGGTCGATATCAAGAAGGATTGTAATTACAGACTCGTCTGCTCTGATCAGGATGCCTGTTGCTGTTAGGAGATAGTATGGAGGAAGGTGTGGGATGGATTTTACCTTTGGAAGCTGTTGGCATTGTTGTGGTGTTTCTTGAGAAGCGTTGGATTTAAGGTAATTTGGCATCTTCAAGGCTATGGCACGCATTCTCGAAGGTGCTAGAGATGACGAATAAAGGGGCAATGAGTCGAGTGACTTCTGAATTTTGGAGTTGTTGCCGAAGGGTCAATTTCGCCAAGTCTTTACTCTTTAAGCGAGAGAACTCAGGGGTGATGTTTGACCTACCCCATAATTATTCACCGGCAGACAATAACATTCACCACAGTAAGCTGCCAGTAAGAGCATGTGCATTTTGGTTAGGTAACTAGCCCACAGTCAACCATTTCTTTGCTTCGAGGTTGTGTTTCACACAATACTGTTTCAGTCAGCAAAAGATACAAATAGAATGGCAGGGAAGGAACCCCTTCTGGTTTATGCGTCGCGCTGCGACAATATTTACATATCGTAAGAATACGGAGTAGAAATACAAGTCGGAGCAGGAGTTTCAGCTGAACCGGCGTAATGACTAATCTTTCTGCAGCATCTTGGACAAGTCCATCAAAGCTGTTCGCAACCTACGCCTTGAACCAAGCGAGCTCATATCTTTGACATCTGTAACTTCGGAACATCTTGCTGACAAAACATAGAGAATGCAGAGCACCATCAGCTGAGCACCGAAACCGCAACCGGAAATAGACACCCAAGCCTCGAAAGATCACCAACTGCTACGCAAAGCCCATAGGCTTTAGACGCATCAGCATCCAGGGAATGACTGCTGGCGATGTCCACTCCCGCGGATTAATTGGTCAAGTCGAAGAAGCGTTTTTCGATCGACACTGACTTCCGCTTTCTGGATACGAACAATATGCGCTTATGGATGGTGCGAAACGATGATATCTCCATGGTTAACAAGCTGGTTAGCGTTGAGGGAACAGGAGATCGCACTAAGCAGATAAGACGCTTGCACAGAAACAAGATCGTCGCGAACATCTGGAATGAAGACGCACACAAGGGAGAGACGCTGACGCAGATTACGCGTGAAAAAATGAACAACCGTGTGAAGGAGTCGCCAGCATAGCGTATTGTGGACGGAGAAAGCATGGGCTGGATTTCAATTGTCTCAAAATTCTTGAGGCATGTATTGTCAAGAATCGCACCGGGGGAGTAGCCTTGGGGTGCTCCAACGAAGTACGCCCGTGACTGAAGAGCTGCAGGAAATGCACGTGACGAATATTCGGGAAACTCCAGGTTATGTATATAGATTGGCAAGGACGTTAGCATTAGACGCTAATCGAATCTTCTTGTACTTTATATATAGTCAGTGTGATTTCCTTAGATAGAAGCCTCGTGCTCGAATTCAATATAGCTTTGGGAATCACTTCTACGTGCTTCACGCCGAATGATGCTACCTCTTCATCCCAATGTCAACCTGACGATATTTCGCTCGGAAGTCAGAACAGAGTTCCAGAAGGAACGCTCCAGAACGTTAAAATTACAACCATCATTCAGCAAAAAACGCAATGGGTGGCGCTTTATTCACACATGTGCTATGTGCTACCGCATGCATTCTGCTCAGTGCGATTGTTCTTCCACGCACTGATACCGTCTACCCATAAATCATCCTTGACCCCGGTCTCCCATCATTATGTCCCTGATTCTCACTTCCACTGAGCTTTACAGCAAGAACATGTATGTGGACTTCCAGAAACGTAGTTACACAACAGTACGCTTCAAGCCAGAAGAGTCAGCCGATGATGACAACTAAAATTTATTCTCCCGTTCACGTTTCGCTGAGTTAAAATGCGATGGTTCAAGTTGACAGGTTGTAATGGGGATGTAGCGTCTGGAGCGCTGTGGGTTATCAACAGCTGCAAGCTTTAGTTGCTACAACCGCCTCGTAGTGAATTTTCTGACATTTCTAGGTACAAGACCAGATCAGCGTACGGCCGGTGGGAATGACTACTTGATAGTCCTTATATCCAACCTGGCTTTTGCATTGACCGAACCCTTCGGTGGGGTTTGAGGAAAGTGGATTGAGCAGGACCTTTGGGCGGGAGCCTGCTTGCCACTTGATGCCCTGCTAAAGACGAGACCTTCACGTGCCTCGAAGTGAGAGAAATCGTGTATAAAACTGACGATAGTTTCCCCTATTAAAAGACTGGCCATCTCTCTTACAATCTAGCAACCCGATTTTAAGCGTATTGCCTCGAAGAACGTGCATGCCTTGTCCAGGTGTTCCCAAGGAATCCCACTGCATTTCAATCAACGATCAAACACAGCTTACCGAAATGGTTTGGCGAGGCAGTGGCTGAGAGCCAACAGGAATCGAGTTAACATGACTTGGGCTCCTCGGAGTTCCAAGAGCCACAACCAAACCAACCATCTCTTGGAAGTAATCTTACTCTGTGTCTATCGCCACGAGAAAGGTCTTTGTCGTGAGAAGTGTCATGCTTGACATCGCCAGGATCAGCGCAGACAGTCAACAAGGAGCGGGCTTGTTTCACTGTGGCAGCCCTTAGGAAGCAAGTTCGTCTCATCACTTTGTATAACTACAGAATCACAATCGCCCCTCTGAAAACCTCCCCCAAACTCCTCCAACAATTACCAATTTCACGAGACAATAAAATGCAACTACCCTCACGCACACGAAACGCAAATAATCGCTACCATCAGACAAGTCAGTTGCGTACAATACGCAAAGTAAGACATGAAACCTTCCAATACACTTTGATTACTCGAATCATTATGCTCCCACAATGGCTCACTGAGAACGAACATTTGAAGGATGCTAATGCAAACATCTAGATATGACAGGACGGTTGCGTAATATGTGATTTGAAATAGGCCGAGCTCGTCACCGATGCGTCGTCGAAAATATCCTAGAAGTAACTAGCACCCTCACTGCGCGATACACGAAGCGAGGAGACAAAATTCGTCGGTGAAGGCACTCCTGCTGAGATTAGCTGAACTTAAACGTACACTTCAATGATGAGTCACTAAAATCCCATGATAGTTCACTAAAAGCAATTACACGCATATTCCAAACGCAATTCATCTCCAATATACAGCAGAATACTTGTATTGAATGCATAAGCGAGAGATGACAGACTATTAAGTACGTCTCGCATCACGATCCACCTGACACACACGCACGGTTTCGACAGCCAGCACAAGCCTCAATCGAGGAACAGTGTTGCGCATAGCGAGAGGAATGAAATTGTTGGATTTGCTGCTTTAACGCTTAGCCAACACTCTCCCAGCCACACAATACAGCTATCGTAAGATCACCCACCTCACACACTTCGCAGGCAGGCTTGCTCAACCCACGGATCCTACAAACACTAAGACATTCAGATTCAGGTATAAATGACAGAAGAGCAACACAAGAGAGAAGATGTTCACATTTTATCTACCTTCCTCACCCACCCACCTCACGTCCTTTATCTTCACAACGCACTCGACATGGTCTAGGTGCATGTTGTCCGTATTGTACATGTTATACATCCGCTCCTTATCCTCAACTTCCTCCGCTAGCCCGAATGACTTCCGGATTTGCAGCGTGTTGAGTGGTGATTTACTCGTTGATCTTGGCCAGGATACTGTCGTATGTTAGTTTGGAGGTGAAAGGGAGAGGGCGCTGCGGGGGAAAGGGGACGTACTCATGGTCTCTAAACAGCGAGTACTCCTCATCTCCGACCTTGACTGGTGAGCCACCGTACTGTATTCGTTAGCTTCTGCTACTCTCCCATCACCATCTCATTTCCACCCTATTTCCCGTGCTCTTTCATCTCATACATCTCCCTCTATCACCAATACTACCTACTTCTCTACCCGTTTTCGCCGTTCTTTTCTTCCGACCCAAGTCCGATAGGAAAATTTGCAGAACGTACCTGCGGAATCAAAACCCGATCGCCAGCCTTAACACCACAAGCCACCCTCTTCCCATCCTTATCCAGACCCCCTGGTCCAACAGCCAGAACCTTCGCCTCATTCAGCTCCTTGACGCTGCTCTCTGTGAGGAACAGCCCAGAGGCTGTTTTCGACTCGGCTTTGATGCGCTGCACGAGCACGCGGTCCAGGAGCGGCGCGAGCGCCTTTATGGATTTGAGTGTTGTAGACTGTAGAAAAAGATCAGTAGGTGTTTGGAAGGAGGCGAGGACGTGAAAGTGAGCAACGGTAGGAATAAGCGCAGCAGCACGAGATTCCCAGAACACCCACCCACATCGGCTAGCAGCAGAAGAAGAGAGAGAGGGAGCTTACCATATTGACAGTAAAAAGGATCGTGAGAAATTCTTAATTGAGTTGGCTATCGCGTTATAGTAGAACAGGCGTAGAACTTGAGTGTTGATATCGTAGTTGATGTTTCGATCGAGCCTCTTCCCAGAGTTTCGGTTGTCTTCCAAACCGAAGTTCTGGATATTTTATTTTAGCGGGTCTTCCCGTCCTCGGGTTAGTCAGCTTGTTATCATTGGCCGACCACAGCTCAAACCTTGGCAACTCAGTAGGGAAGTCTGTTACGATTGTTTCGATTGTAGTGAATAGTTCAGTTGTAGTACTGAATTTCGATTGCAATATCTCCTAGCTCGACGCAAGAAAGAACGTAAGAAGCAGAAAGAAAAAAGAGATGGCTTGAGGCGGTCTTTCAGGGGCTTAATCCCGTGCCAGGTCTTATTACGCAGGGAACAAAATCATTAACATCACAGCTCTAGTTTTTTCAAAAGGAACCTTCAACGCCTCCTAGTACTCGAAAAAGGGCTGGATATGAAACTGTTCAACGAATACGATTCTTTGATGCACATGCGAGAAAGCGACCGGAGACCGGTGTGGCCCTAATTGCACATCGATCTGAAATTGACATACCACCTTCAACCTCACGTTACTGGTTCAAACAACGCGAATCATTGGGAAAGCAAGCACACAAAAGAACAAGAAGAGCAGTTTCTGCACCTGATCCAAAGTCTACAGTATTCGTAGCTGTTTAAGCACAATTACCGACCAAGACAACTCAATTCACGAAACAGACTACACAAAATAAGTCGAAGAACTGCAATTGAACCGCGCAACACGTAAATTATAGCGCCATTGTGCAAAGGCAGAGGCAGGTTTTGGCGATATCTCAAACTACGCACGACTGAAACCTCGATAAAAAGAAAGAGTCGCGGACAGAATGCCCTCGTCAACATATATGTAAAAACATCACTGACTTCTGGCAATATGTATGGTTCACAGATGAAGTACACCTCCTTTCAGCCTTGTTGCAGGACAAGCCTGAGCACGAGCTCCACTTTCCAGGTCAAACAAAGCGATTAGAGTCGATGCGGGAAGAGAAAAGTACTGGTTTGCGGGTTATGGTACATGTTGCAGGTGGGATCTCATACAACCACAAAAGGGGCACTAATCTTCTACAAAGGCCCCAAAGAACGATCAAAGAGTCACGAAACCTTGTAAAGCACGCAAATCTAAGTACGAAAGCGAGGCTGAGTTCTTGCCCGTGTAGAGGCTTGGGAACGCGGACAACCAGATGTGGAAGTATTGAAGGGCAATGCAATTCTAAAAAAGGTTCATTTACAAGAGGATGGGATCTGTAACATAGTGATGAATCGACTAATGACTCTTGGTTTCGCCTCAAAGAGCTGCAGATGTTTTGATACTTGTTCATCCAACTCAATCGCCTGATCTCAATCCAATTGAGGTTATATGGGTAATAATTAAACAGCGGTAACGTGGTAGAACGTGGTATACGGTTGCAGAGTTTAAAGCTGTAATATAGCGTGAATGGGTTAGAGTTACAAATTACATTAGAACGGATCCGTAAAATAATCAAAGAGATGCCCTGGCGTTGGAAAGAGGTTATAGTTTTGGTGTCTTGGGGGGAGGGGGTTTCTGATATCACGGGTACAAAAATAAAAGGTAACAAACAATAGGTTCAAAAGCATCTAATCGATTGCCCTCACAAATGGCAAGACTGACTGATATATACACTTAGCGAAAAACGAAGTAACAAATACGAGTGGAGAGCTCCGATGGAGCTCATACCGGGGAAAGGAAATAAGAGAGGACGATAGGCGGCAGCCATTCGGGATGACATACTAACCTATAGAGCTTGCGGGTAGGAGAGGTAGGGTCTTCAGTGTGGTGATCTTATAAGATAAATACAATTCGAATTTGCATTTTTGGCGTTTTGATCCCCCTGTGCAATGAAACTTGGCACCTAGTGAGTGTGCTACCAATTTCACCTTATACCGGTTTTATAAGGCAGATGCATAATACAGGAAATGGAAATGGGAAAGGTTGAGGGAAGTTGCTGATATCAAAACTACATCAGTACAAACGCACTGGAGACACGTGGGAATTATGCATTGGAGTATTCACGTCATTAGCAATATAAACTATGCAGCAGGCTTGCTTTCCTCTCCATGTTAACACCCACCCTCTTACCCGTCTAATAAACCCCTCCCGCTGCGAATATACAAACATGAATTCTGAAAACCAAGAAACTCATCTTCTTGTCGCACCGAATATAAAATCTACGGCTCTCTGCGCGCGTCTTCTAAGCCGCGACTTCTATGATGTATGAAACCACATATCGACTCAAACGCCTGCAGGAGTGCTGCTCCTCCTATCAGGCAAGACTGAAGCGTCGAGCTCTGATTGCGTGTGGCCAAGCGGGTGGTTTCCGATTCGTATGTAACGTCATATTCTTGATCCAAGCAGTCTATTTCTTGCTTTCTGGCGAAGGCGTTGGAGGCTCCAAAGTATGCACATGCCCAGGCGCACGATGAATCGACCCATCTAGATCCTGTCGACAGCAATCCGTCCCGCTAATCCACTTGTTGTTCACTACATCAACCATCTTAGCTCTGTTCCTCGGATTTATTTGTAGCATCAGCCCGATGATACTCCTGCTCTCCTTCGGCAGCAGTCGCAACAACCGGAATGGCCCTTTGATAACTTCTGTCTTCTTCTCTGGCTGGCCTTCTTGTCCAAGTGCTGGTGAACTCTGAGATCCTTCCGATATCGATGGATTTTTACTACTGGTAACGGGTGTAGGTGCTGATGCGAAGAGTTTGTATGAGTTGTCCGTTAGACGTGGATTCTTCCACGGGAACCGTCGTAATGACATGCAACAGAAAATTATGGCGAGTGACCATATGTCGGCTGGCTGTGGATCATACTTTCGCTCGTCCAGAACCTCAGGAGCGAGATATGGATCCGACCCAACGATACCTAAAATATTTAGCCTTAGATCAATCAACAAGAAAATATAAGCATACCGCTTGCTAAGTTGATGCCGTTCTCGAACGGATACTTGAAGACGAATGCGCTCCCGAAATCAATCAGCTTTAAAATACCATGCTCATTGACCACGATGTTGTCCAATTTCAGGTCACGATGTGCAAGTCCAGAGCTGTGCAGGAACGATACTCCACTAAGAGCCTGCAGGAAACTGCAGTTCACCTCCTCCTTCGACATTTTCCCAGTCATAACAGCCGCAAATAAGTCATACGGAGCAAACTCCATAACTTCATACCACGTATCCTTCTCATTGATAATATCCAGCGTCTCGATGATGTTTCCGTGATGCAAAGCAGAACCGACGCAGAACTCAGCAGTGACCTTCTTGCCATAGTCCTTCTTCGTCTCGTACTGATGTCTAGCACGGAATTGCTTGACAGCGAAAGTCGTTCCATCGCTTCGTTTTATTATTCGTACCGATCCCCCAGCACCTGCACCCAACACTTTGCCAAATTTTCCGTACTTCGTAATCAGGCCATGAGAATCCTCGAAAGGCAGTCCATTTCCACCACTGAAAGAGGGTGAAGGTGACGTCATCCTTTTCTCCTTCGGTATTTTATGGCTGTTTCCAATATGCAAGAACCGTGTGAGATTCGCCATAGAACCATGGGATTTGTGGCCCAGGCTGGAAGAGCTATCTTCTCGTGGTAAAGTATCTGACGTCGCAAACAGCCTCGAACTGCGCTTCTCTTCAGTCGACCTAGAAGCTGATGATCGAGGTAAGTTTGTCGTGGAGTTTCTCGACTTTGAATTCAAAGGCTGGAACTTGAATCTAGGTTCAATGGCGTCCACATTCTTCTTTAGTGTTTGGCCTCGTCTCTTCGCAGAATATGGATCATGGTCGTCTCCCGAAGGTAGTGTAGCAGCGCTTAATCTATTATTCGCTCTTCCAGGACTTGGTTCGCGCGATACTGGTACGGATCCACCGGGGCTCGGTCCAATCGAACCTGGCCCAATGGAGAATTTTCCGTGATGGTTTGCAGGTGCAGCAGCTGGCTCTTCCTGGCCTACAGACGATTCTTTCGTCGCAACACCTGAAGATCCGGGCCTGGAATCTCCAAGGGTGGTAGATGGAGATGTGACAGGTGGAGATATCTGAGGCGCAAAAGCAGGAGTATCGACTTTCTCGAGAGGTGCCGGCGCAACAACATCCTTCGTTTCTTTCGACACTGATCCATCATCTCTCGACCTAGTCGCTGCTGGCGTGATAGGTGGCGAATGCATCGATCTCATCCTGGGGCTGTTTTGTGGTGATGATCTTCGCGATGTGATAGTATTGTGTCGACTAGCTTCGCGCGAGTTGTCTTCGTTGGATGGCACCTGCAATCACACGATCAGTGTTTGGGTCTTTGTAGATGATGCAAAAGAGATTGCGAGCCTGTGTGCAGACCTGTGCTCGAAGTCTGCTCATGATGACAGCGATTGCGAAGCTAGGCCAGGAGCTTAGATACAGCTTCCAGAGCTTCTATTCGAAATCGCTCTCGTGCACGCAGTCTTCGGCATCCACCACCTCTTTATAAACAGTCGCATAGCCCTAACATACCCGTGACGCAGGAAGCGACACCAGCTCGAAATTGAAGCAGCTCATCCGTCGTTCCGCAAGCTGCGATCCCGCCAATGTATGTGCCAACTCCTTCACCTTGTCGTTGTCGTCAACACCAACACCCTCCACGCCAGATGATGACGTTGCCGGCTCCAGGCTCTGCTGAGGAGCTATCTCTTCGTTCTCGGACGCAAATCTCACAACTGGCGATTTCTGGACAGTCTTGTTCTCATTATGCTCATTTGCTTCGGGCTTAGCCTTTAACCCGGCGACCACTTTATAGAGAGCATCAGTAAAGATATGACAATATTGGCAGGGGTATGAATCATAAGGCATTTGTAGTCAACGCCCAAGAGTAAGCAAATCGTGTCCGGGTAGAATGTACTCACAGTCCAGGTTCGAGGGGGTTTGGCGCTCTTGGGAAGCCATGTTTGATGGGCGGGGAAGGTTTTGATATTAGATGGACATGAACATGTGGAAAAGGTTGTTTACGTTGGGTATACTGAAGTTCTAGAACTTTAGCAAAGCAAGGCCAATGCCGACAACGCGGTGGGTAATTGGTGTAAGATTGGTGTTGAAGAATGAATGGTGAGTCGCGGCGAGTGAGAGAGAGCTTTAGTGGGGTATTCCGTAAAGTCTTTGATGTCGACTCATTCCCGATAAGGTAAGCAGTTAGATTAGAAATAGAAGTAGCCAAGCGTAGCAGTTATTCATTGACCGGTGGCACAAATGTGCTTTCTAGAATGACTGTGTGATACAAGACGGTGTACTGGGTGTTTTTTTGGCCATCAGAAAATTACTCAAGGCAGAGTTTTAGTGAGGTCCACGGGTTTTCAGCATAGCGCGACATGATGGGATGGAAACGCAAAAATAAGCATTACTCCGTAAGTCCCAAATAGGCAATATTCTAGACACACTAGCCGAGGTCTCTCTATCAAATATCGCAGAATCGTCTAGAACCCAGGGTCCCACTACCAATACCTGCAATGCAGTTCAGGTATCAATGGAGGGACAGACCAGCTAGCCAAGGACACTTCGAGGACGTCAAGAACACTTTCCGCCTGTCTTAATCAAGCGTAACGGCCAGGATATAAACACTTAGAAGCAAATTCTCCAGAAATATTATAAAAGGCCAGAAGATATCCGAGCCTCGGTAATAGATATAATATGGGAAAGCAAAGGTGCAAATAGTGATCGCATTCGGGCATACCAAGAACTGACCGAGACGAGACCGGCAGCGCCAAATTGATCTGCTCGGGTAGCTCGGATCAACAAATTTGATTGGCGTTGAATCTGAACATCACATGCGGGAGATCTTTTCTAGATCTGTTCTAGTTCTTTTCTAGATCTTTTCTAGATCTTCGACTTCAGTTGAGGTAGCCTTCTTTATTATAAAAGAGCAAATCTCGCCGTTGGATGCGTACGGGTTGGATTCAATGAGATGGCATCTCTATTGTCTGTAGATTGTAGACTGGTTTGAATAGCTGAGCATTATTATCGCATTGAAAACCCAGACTGCTACTAAGCCTAGCTTATCTAGGAATCAGAAACTGGAACTCTGACCAACTCGAAGTTGAGAACAGTCAGTTTTCGTAGTTATAACGCCCTTGCAATACTCTTACACACAGAAACCACCATCCCACATGAATCCCCGGTGTTGTACACGCAAGCCTGCTATGAATACTGAAGCAGTTACACAGCGATGACGAACAGCGACGTTTCTGGCGGGCAGCCACTCCCACTTCTAAAACTTTTGCCTGGCTTCCATGGTGGGCGTGATCTTCTATAAGCAAACGTGGAGGATCGGGTCCAGCTTGGAGCGTTTGATCTTTCATGTGCAAATGATGTGTGACGATGTTCCAACTTGATAGTCCTGTAGATTCGAAAGTGTGGATTGATGTTCTTCAGGTTCGTTTTATACACACAGCTTAAGCTGCCCCGTATTCCAGTATAAATCCCTTTTGTAACGCCATCGCAACGATCCCATGCATACTCAAACACATTCCTGTCTTTCCTTAAACATAGATCTTCTCTCTCCATCTCTTCTTCCCATCTCTCATCCCAGCACAGTCCTCATCACTCTAATATTCAACTTTCACCCCAACTGTCTTCGCCTGCGCAATAACGCTCTTACAAAGCCCCTCCAACGAATTCCCACTCAGTCTCAGCTCACTCTGCTTCACTCGCGCAATCTCATACACATGCTTCACACTAATCGGACTTCCGATGAAACCCCTCCCCGGCATATTCGCGCCTTTTAGCTTCCCCTTTGTTTCCTCGACGCCCGCGGCTTTGAGCAGTAGGTACGCGGTCGTGGGCGTGCGCAGTTCGAAGTGGAAGGACCGGTCGGGACGAACGGTGACACGCGCAGGGATGGGTGTGCCGGGGGCCATGTGGGCTGTGCGTGCGTTGAATTCCTAGGGAGGATGTGAGTATGGATGACTTCGGGTTGTGGTGTGTTGAAGTGCCAATTGATAGGTCAGTAGAAACAGAGGAAAAGCTCATAACGTACCCGACAGAAATCCATACTCTTCACACCTTTACTTCCCAGCGCCGGACCAACCGGCGGACTCGGACTCGCCTGTCCGGCTCCAACTATCAGCTTGACCATCTGGTCTGATGCCGCGCGCGCTTTCGACATCTTGTGTGCTGGATATGTAGTGTTGAAGCTTGATGTCAAGCTGTAGCATTGAGGTCGCGCTAGTTCGGACTTTTGTGAATGCCTGAGGCTTAAGTGCAGCAGGTGGACACTTTTGCTTGTGGAAGGTGGATCTGACGGTTCGTGTCTTCACGAGATTAAAAAATGAGTTGGTGAGTATAGTAATCGTGGTTCTCGAAAGGATAGCAGAGCTCTCAAGACCGGTCGTGGTGGATTTTCGACTTGGTAAAAGCTCTTAATATTCAATTAGCCACATCAGCTATTGGGTACCTGCAAGCATTTTTAGGTACTTCTTTTGGATATATTTGGTGTGTTAATTTGGACAGATCTGTTCTTGTTAATCCTTAGGGATTATCTAGCTTGAAAGGAGCATAATGTTCAGTGTAACTGTCGTTGTATTGTTGTATGTGTACTATTCAGAGTCCATGGAATGAGTAGCATCTAATGGCTGTGCCAAGAGGCGCGCCACAGGCTAACGCCACACACAACTTGCCAGTTGACTAAGCGAGGATGCCAACCCACCAGGGGTAGTCAGAATTCATTAGCCATTCATTAGTCATCGAAATCGCGAAAATCAAAATTCCAACTTTTGACCCTTTTACTAAAACACTT
>MU254385.1:0-12908 GCA_019669825.1 Calycina marina
AAGATATCCTCCGTACGCTTTGCTTCCGTAATAGTAGCCTCAATGCCTTGGCGTAAGGTATTAGCTACTATTGTCGTTTTGCGCGTTGCCCCACCATATGGGATGACTTCAGGAGGAAGCAGGTGGTGTCTCTGGGCCTTCCTAGGACGACGCTCCTCGATCGAGGGGGTAAGGGGTTCGAGTGGCCGCGTGAAAGCGGCGTCTTGAGATAGGGGTTTAGGGATCTCCATCCTTTGAAAAAGACGCGTCAACGTCGGATTCTCAGGGAAAAGACACCTCAGAGGGTCAGAAGAAATGCTAAGATAGCTTTTAATGGTATTATTTGGACGATCTGGAGCAAAAATTCAAATCATGAAAAAAGTTGTAGAGGTATTTACATGGGCACTACAGAAAGCACAAACCAAACACACGAAGGTGTACTGCTTAGAGCTTGGGTACACTCAACGATTTAGTCGTGTTGAAGTTGATGAAACTGTTAAGAGAGGAACGATTAACTTAAGACTGAGAGGAGAATCTGGCACTCAAGGTACTACTAACGTTCAACCAGACCGCCTTCCTAGAGGGAGATCAAAGAAGGCTCCCATTACCCTGTTATACTAAACAAGCCGAAACCAAAGCTTGTTACTCAAGTCGCTATTTCACCTTTTATCTCGCCAGCCAATCAAACTGAGCAGATGGAAACTAATGCTATCAAGTCAACTGAACCAGTTGAGACATCGCAATCATCACTTTCTATGAGTGGCGGGTTACCAGATCTAGACCCTACTGTTACAAGAAATGATGAAAGTGGAGTAGCAAAACCACCAGAATCTACACCAACGCCTATCCCACCACCCCCTTCTACGCCGCCGTTACAGCCACCTCTTGATACACCTCCACGATATTTCACACGAGCAGCCTTTAAACGGAAACGCTCAGACTCAAACGTTAGTCTGAAGGAGAGAATGCATAAGGTAATCAAAGCAATGATCGCTCAAGTAGCCCTGGGGGATTTCGACGAGGAATTCGATCACGCACTCCCAGCCACTGAGGTTGAAGGTATCAAGATCCCAAAGACATGCTAGGAAGCCATCAATGATCCCGTGTGGAGGCATTTTTTATGTAATAATAGAAGGCATACGAGCCCTCCTGGCTCGCTCCACTGACTTGCTTTCTGGCGTATTCTTGTATGTAAATCACTAGCTTAGCACGTCCTAATACCCTTTGGGAGGTCTTCACAAAGGACGAAAATAATAATCGTCATCATCATCATCATCATCATCAATGATCCTGTATACGGAATGCAGTGGAAAGAAGCAATAATTGAAGAGATTCGATCCTTGGTGGATAATGGGACATGGAAGCAAGTTGTGCCGCCCAAAGGGGCCAATATTGTTACATCGAAATGGGTTTTCACAATCAAGACCATTACAACTGGAGTTATTGAGCGGTTCAAAGCTAGTCTAGTTGCAAGAGGTTCTACTCAGAAATTTCGTGAAGATTACAATGATACATTTGCGCCAACTGACCGTATGGATACTCTTCGAATATTCTTAGCTACTGCGACAGCAAAAGATCTTGAATGTTTTCAATTTGACATTAAGAACGCTTTTACGGAATCTCATCTTAAGGAAAAAGATCTATAAGGCGCCACCACCAGGACTCGAAGTTAAGAAAGGAATGGTACTAGAGGTTTTTCGTAGCCTGTACGGACTAAAGCAGGCAGCTCGAGACTGGAACCTACTAATGAAGAAAGAGCTGCTGCATTGGGGATTCAAACAAAGTCTAGCAGACCCATGCTTGTTGCTTGTTCACTCATAAAGAGAACTCTGTTAAGCTTCTAGTTTACGTTGATGACATTGTTGCATCTGCCCAAACTAGCAGAGATAGACTGGTTCTTTGAGAATCTCTCTCAACGATTTAACGCCAAGAACCTGGGGGAGATTCATAAGATCCTCGGAGTTAGAGTAACAAGAGATCGAAACAACGGGACTATCTACTTTGACCAAGAGCAATACCTTCGTTCTGTCTTGAAGAAATTCAACTTTGCCAATGCCACATCAAAAGACAAGTTTCACCCATCTGCCAACTATGCTTATTATGCTCCGTCTACCAACGAAGACGAAAGAACTGATTCAAATGAGTATCAGCAGGTGGTTGGGAGTGTGATGTTTGCTATGATTCTTACTAGACCAGACATAGCGTTCGCAATTGGAAAGCTAAGTCACCACATGAGTGATCCCTGTATACGACATGGGGGAGCCTTGAAGAAGCCTATGACATGTATCAATTCAACCATCTCACAAAAGCTACGATATGGTCCTGGGGGAGCATATAAGTACTTGGTAGTCTATTCTGATGCAGACTGGGCAGGAGACAAGATCAA
This sequence comes from Calycina marina, assembly GCA_019669825.1. Classification (NCBI taxonomy): domain Eukaryota; kingdom Fungi; phylum Ascomycota; class Leotiomycetes; order Helotiales; family Pezizellaceae; genus Calycina; species Calycina marina. Next base: position 2,366 of record MU254385.1, read on the forward strand.
TCGACGGAGTGTCTCTGGATATGTGGCAATGCTCTATGGAGGACCTGTCTCTTGGGGGAGCAAGAAGCAAAAATCAGTAGCAACCTCCAGCTGCGAATCAGAATATATGGCAATAGCAATGTGTGCCAAGCAAGGACAATGGTTAGGACAAATCCTACGAGACCTTGAACTATCGCAGTACATTGGCCAAAGTCCATTGAAGATGCAGATGCTAGGGGATAACCAACCATGGAGCCCTGGCGTTAGTCAAGAACCCACATCTCCACGAACGATCAAAGCATGTTGATATCAGCTACCACTTTATTCGGAGTTTAAGTGAGTAAGGCAAGCTCGACATCACGTTTGTTCCTACAGAAAAGATGGCAGCTGATGGAATGACTAAGCCCTTGCAGAAACCAGGATTCATGAGGTTTAAGGAGTTGCTTGGATTAGTAGCCTAGAGTAGAGATTGGTATCTGGAATAGTTCAGGCAACAAGCTTCCCCCTATGGGGGAGTGTTGAAGGAACAGAGGTTTAGTGGAACACTATTGCCTGGCTCCAAAGCAATAGTAGTGTTAACGTACCTAATCAGGACGTGGGCCATATCAGTACGCGGGCCACCAAAACCCAAACCACCAACTTTGAATTAACACTACTTAACAACTACTTATCCAAATTACTTAATCCAAAGATTTAATCATACATTGGCGCTCCTGACAACTACGAGCGGTGTGAATTAATGATCTGCAAATACTACATGTTGGTGGCGCACGTGAACGGCTTGGTTGGCTCACTTCCTCAACCACTACGTTTCCTACTTCCTCCTCAATAACTACCCTTTGCTGGCTCTCTTGAACTTCTCTAGCACTTAAAACCTCTCCTTTCCCTACATACGACTTTTTCTTTTGTCTCTTTCTTTTTACCTTTTCATTTGCAGCCCGTAGTTTCTTGTTTTCAGCTACTAGAATTGTTGCATTTTGCATAGCTAATTGACAACCCTTGATAAGTTGATTAACGGCCTGAATTGTTGGACTAGGAGGAGTCTGTGTACGGTATCGAATTAGACTTTGAAGTGCTCGAGACTGAAGATCTAGTTCCATCATATTGTGAGGGGTTTCAGGAGCCCAAGAGGTGATAGCAGCTTGAGGAGGTAGAGTAGGTGATGGTGTCTGTAGTTGAATATGTAGCCGTGAAAACACTTCGTCTGGGTCAAAAGGGACTAGTCCAGTTGCTCTAAACCCACTTTGAACTGTAGAGTAGCTATATGTAGCTTCACGAGCTGGCTTGTATAGCTCTAGGAAGTCATCCTTATCAACGTGGTTAATACCGGCCCACATTTGGGCCTGTACCCCTCGACCGTACATTTGTTTGAGAACCGCAAAGCAAGCCACGTCTAATAGCTGAAGTAGATGAGACGAGTGAGGAGGCATACAAAGTACCATAAATCATGCTCTGTACAGTACCGGTCGAATTCAGCAGTGACGTGGCTGCCATGGCCATCCAGGATTAAGAGTCGATATTGTCCAACCTTCTGGCCCTCTGTATATGGCCCAAAGTGTGTTTGCAGTCAAATCAAGCCTATTTTGTCTGTTTTCCAATCGTTTTTGCTCACTACAACTTTCCAGTCAGGAGGTAGATTTGTATACCAACTTAGTTGGTTTAGCAAGCCCTTGAATATAACCAAAGGAGGAAGAGTCCAACCAGTCGAGTTAATTGCCTCTATAACTGTCACCCACTCTCTATTTCCAGGCTGAATAGCATCTGTTCGTGCCTTCTCTGCAGATGTGACAGCCTTAGCTGTAGCAATCACTCCCATTTGAAATCCTGTCTCATCAAAGTTGTATATATCCTCGGCCGCGATTCCATATTTGGCTATTGTGTTTTGTACAAGGCGAAACCAGGCCCGAATAACCTCAGGATCTTCGCAATTAGCTCGCTAATAGTCATACTTTCGATTATATCGTGTCTTGAGTTCAGGTTTTCGTTGTATAACGCGGTAGACCCAGCATTGTCCAAGTTTTGGCTGTATAGTTGACGCGCCTCGGACGCGTTCTGCAAGCAATAACTCAGCCATCTCATGAACTAAAGCTTCAGTAGGTGATGTTCTACGTGTATCCATAGATAGGATCCATTGAGCAAGTGTTTTTTCCTCTGCTTGAGTGAGCTTGTGGTTTGGAGAGACAAAATCAGATCGTGAGGGGGTCCCTTTTAATCTACGGGCCAAAGTAGTTCGCGGTATATTATATTCGCGAGCAGCTGCTCGTATACTCTTAAAGTTGTTTCTATGGTAGGCATCACATGCAAGTATAATTCGGCCTTCAATATTAGCCATTTATAGCGTTGTTGTTAATATAATACTACTTTAAAGTGGTTAAAAGTTGGTGGTTTGGGTTTTGGTGGCCCGCGTACTGATATGGCCCACGTACTGATTAGGTACGTTACGTTACGCGGTGAGGTTACGTAAGCAACCTACACAACGTAAGGGCAGGGGAGTTTAAACTCTCTTGCCAGTCAAGTCAGAAACCATAGACTCAATACAACTGTTCATATAGCTTCCTTTCAGTATTTCCTGTGTTAAAAGGGTTACTCGTTTAACACAATTAATATATTCGTGTGATGAAGAATGAAGAACTGACGTATTTTCCCTATCATACACATAACTTCTCAACAACTACATGATCCCAATCGTAAAACAAATGCACTAGAAGCGACTGTTCAGGTGAAGACATGCGGAATAAACAAGACCAAGATTTCGCGGATCTTGACAATAATTTTCTGATTAGAGAAGCGACTTTCTAAGGGGGGAATTAACTTGGTCAATTTTGAACCTCGGGGCGGTTCTGATTCAAATGGTATTAATAGACTTTCGGAGACTTGCAAATCTGAGTATGTGGTCCTGGTCACATTGGAGAAAAAATCTTATAAAAACCACAACATCTTGCGTAAATCGTCTCTAAGCTGCTCAGCTGCTTCAATTTGTGAAACCGAGTTCTGCTACTGTATCTTCATGCTCATCATCCGCGAGCGGCCCTGATACTTACACCTTCCCAGCAGGTATACCCCACAAGGATACGTAGGCAACAATATTAGTAATCTTCTGATGTCTTCTCTAAAGATTAACGGGAAGTGCAGAAAGTGAAGCGAGTGCCCAGAGCTGGCGAAAAAATAGACAACACTGGGTGGAATGTCAGGTAGTCAGTTTAGCACCTGACCAGCAGCTGGTGAATTTCTTAAGCGAATATAACTCCTTGTCCCATTGTGGATCGAGCTCTCGGCAAGGAGCGGCTAACCCCGCGTCTTGGCCTTGAAGTTCATGTCTTCAGAATAATCAAAGCAGACAAGCAAACTATATTGCTACGATCTCTTTGATATGTATGTACTGTTGAAATTTCAATGGGCCATGAAGCACCAACATGCATGCAATACGGTCTTTACTGGGAGCCACCTCCAGATGGGCGAGTGTCCTGAAGGCTGGGAGAATTAGCTGTAGCCATAACGCTACTCAACTCATACAATCAAATGAACGCAAGAGAACGCTCTTGACAGAGAGCTACTCCCAAGGTCCATCGAATGTATGTTGTTCAGGCTACTAGTCATGCATAGTTGTAGCTAATTCATATCCAGCCACCGCTCCTGACCCAAACCATTCCTCAACACTTCGCAGACATAGTCTCAAAGTATGGCGATCGTACAGCCGTTATATCGAAACAACAGAATGTGCGATTGACATACAGAGATCTGGATGAAAAAAGTAACTCTTTAGCCAGAGGCTTAAGAGAAGAGGGGGTTTTAAAAGGCGATCGTGTCGCTGTTATGCTAGGGAACAATTGGGAGTTTGCTGTGGCTACATATGCGTTGTTCAAGCTGGGAGCTATTCTGGTTTGTTGTCCTACAACAAACTCAATAAACACGAAGCAAGATGTGTAGTAGCGAGCCAAAGTTGGCTGACGGACAAACAGGTACCGCTGAATCCAGCTTTCAACTCGGCCCAGGTTATATCAGCATTGAATCACTTAGAAGCCGGTTATCTCATCATCAGTCTCGAGACTAGTCTTCCGTACAAGGAGCAAGGTCGGGAAAATATCTCTCTACTTACAGACCTCGGTCTGCCCAACCACTGGCTACCTAGCGAGCACACGCACAAGTGGACAGTGCCTTCATTGCAAAAGATAATACTGACTCGGAGCTCGAAGTGGGATCACTATGTATACACATACCCTGAATTTGATGCTACTTATTGCCAACTTCAATCCCTAGTAAGAAAGGAAGAGGAAATGGTGGATATTCCTGTCTGTGTATTGGACCACCTGATTGTTTGTCACGATCGGGAGTCCTCCAAGTCGATCATCCCAGACTCGCCCCTACATATGGACGATACTATCAACATTCAATTCACATCTGGTACCACTTCAGCTCCGAAAGCAGCTTGTCTCAGTCATAACTCCATTCTTAATAACGGCTACTTCATTGGCGAGCGTATGGGTTTGACATCCCAAGATATTGTATGTTGTCCGCCGCCACTATTCCACTGTTTTGGCTGCATTCTAGGATACATGGCAACAGCGACGCATGGCTCTGCTATTCTTTTCCCCAGTGAGGCATTTAGTCCTTCTACAGTCTTGCGCTCCGTTCAGGAAGAAAAGGCAACGGCGCTGTATGGTGTCGCAACCATGTTCATTGCTGAGCTTGAACTTCTTGCAAATGGCACTATATCGCCAACTGGATTCGAACACCTACGTACAGGTATCGCTGCCGGATCTTCGGTGCCTAGACACCTGATGGAGAAACTACACAAGGCACTCAACTTGAAGGGCTTGACCATCTGTTATGGCATGACTGAAACAAGTCCTGTCAGTTGCATGACTACACCTACGGATCCGATACAAAAACGAATCGACAGCGTTGGTCGTCTACTACCTCACATAGACGCAAAAGTTGTTTCTGTGGATGACCATTCGAGCATAGTTTCTCCAAATACTCGTGGTGAACTTGTTATTTCGGGATACAACGTCATGAAAGGATACTGGAATGACGAAGTCCGGACCAACGAAGTGCGAGTCGCCGAAAATATACTGGACGCCAATGGAGAGGAAGTGGGCGAGAAAGTATGGATGTATACGGGTGACGAAGCTGAGATGGATGAGGAAGGATACGTCAAAATTACAGGCCGCATCAAAGACTTGATCATCAGAGGTGGAGAAAACATTCATCCGTTAGAGATTGAGAATTGTCTCTTCACCCACTGGGGAGTTGGAGAAGTCAGTGTTGTAGGCATACCAGATGAGAAATACGGAGAATGTGTCGCTGCTTTCATAGTGCCTAGAAAGCGGCTCAGGTTTGAAGCTGATGATGCAGGGTCGCGCATAGAGGAAGACGAGACCGTCACAAACGCAGAGCACGCTTTAACAACACAGGCCTTGAAAGACTGGGTTAGGGGGCAGCTGAGTGGACATCTGGTGCCAAAACATATCTTCTGGATCAATGAGTATCCAAAGACAGCAAGTGGTAAGATCCAGAAGTTTAAGCTGAAGGAGATGGGGATGGAGATACTGAAGCAAAATGGCCTTGTCTAGCCAGAAAATGGCTTGTAATGTACAATTTTAAATTATCTCATTTCGCTTGCGTTTCCCGTTTTCGTGATGCATAGATATTTGTTATGAAAGCGGGAGAAATGATCTTGTTGAAAATCAAGGAGCGCCAAGGCCAATGATCCCGGTCTGGTGAGAACTCAGCCTCAACTTCGCCACGATCGCAAACTTGACGACAATTTCACAATTGGACTTCGACAACAGAACAACAGCACCTCAATAATGCTTGAGGGTGTTTGAGCAATCTCTATACTTCAATGTCTCAAAACTACAGCTGTTGCAATGTGCGCCCAACTAAGCCGGCTGTCCTGGTTATTGTTGAGTGGACTGATCCGAATCTGGATTTCATGATAAGCACAGGATTTATGAACGCCCCGACTCCTGATCTGCCAGAACTACCAATTGTGCACTCACACTCAGAGCTTCATGCTGGCAATTTATCTAGCCAAGAGAATCAGAGGATCTATAGAGGAAGCCAGGATGAGAGTAAGAAAAACCTTCAACTCCCCACGACTCCTTACTTCCCTTGACTCTGGCTCTATCATATGTTGCTAGATCTAGCGAGGAGTAGGATGGGGCCTTCCTACTCCTAACACGCCTCGCTTGGACTCGCTTGCCACGAGTTTTGTATACAGTACAATACTGATGGAAGTCCTGGGAGCAGGAGCAGGATGAACAGGACGCTCTTTGGACTCCCACTGCCTGAAGGTGATAGTAAACATTGCAAAGTAGTACTTTGCAACCGTCATACATATACTGTCTAGAGTCTCATTCAATCCTATTAATCCTCATCAACCATCAACACCACACCTCAAACCCAATAGCCTCTCTTTCAGAGTCAACCATCCCCATCACCTCTATCTTCCATCTGATCCTCAACTCCCGTCTTTGACTTTTGCTGAACTTTGCTGGCGTTAGTACACTCACAATTCTTATCCAGTTTCTTTTCTGTCAGTCCCAAGCCTCAAGCCTGCGATAAGGTCGCAATCATGGAGTTGCTTAATATCGCCCATACCGTTTCGTGGTTCTCCCTATCCATGTTTTCGGGCATCGTAGGCATCAACTCACCCCAGAAGTATCGCCCTTACATTCTCATACCTGTCATTTCATTTGCTGTCCTCGCTTTCCGGAAGATCTCCGACTCCAATTTTGGCATCGAGGGCACTGAGAGCGTTGCCATGTTTATTGCCATCTACATCTCACACATCACCACGGTGTTATGTGTAGAACAATACCATCTACCTACCAAGCCAGGGGTCACATTCAACTTCGTCGGTGGTTACAAGATGCTCTTCAATTGCCGCTGGCTCGGTACTTCTCGACAAGCACCTGATATCCATCGGGATCAGCTTGTCGCAACCAAGGAAGAGGAAGAACTCAACGGTGAGCCAGCCACTATTACTAGTTCTTCACTCGCCCTAGAAGTCGTTCGCCAACTCCACTCCATATTAAGAACACCACGCGCAGTGTTCCTCAGGAATAAAGCCCTCTCGCTCCTTACCATCTATATGATCAACCAGGTCTACTGGTACGGCATGTTCGAGCTCCTTCACTCTCTGGACATGGGTCTTGAAGGAACGGACTTCCTCCCCTCCAAAGTCAGCTACTTCCGCCGCATCCACACTGTCACTCTCCGCGAGACACTCGTCCGCGTCTGGCTTGTCTGCTACTGGACCTTCTACTCTGTCGGTCTCTATACCGGGTTCCATGACGTCCTTGCCATGTTCTTCGTCGGTATTGGTCTGGATACTCCACAGGAGTGGCCACCTCTGTTCGGAAGCATCAAGCAGGCGACAAGCATCCGTGGCTTTTGGGGAAAGTACTGGCATCGTCTCGTCTACCGCAGCTATACCAGCTATGGTGTCTTCATCTCGAAACACATTCTCTGCCTACCACGAGACAGCTTCGTGGGCAAGATGTTCATTAGCCTTTACGTCTTTGTTATGTCTGGCACCGCACACTCTATAGCTGTTCGTCAGCTGGGCTTCACATGTGGTTTCTGGGAAGAAATTGTCTTTTACAGCTGTGGCTTCGTGGGTATATTGCTAGAAACCATGGCCATGGCTGCGTTCAAGAGGTTGTCTGGTGGTTACAAGGTTAACAAGCAGGTCGGAAACATTATTGGGTATATGTGGGTGTTCATGTATCTGTTCACCACGGTGCCGAAGAGTCAGTATCCGAAGTTATGGTGCCAACCTGCTTGATAGAATGGCTAAGCGAGAGGCATTGCAAGAGAATAGGGCTGTGGCTCGGAAAGTCGCCTGATGCGGCGCATAAAAGCAACGGAATGGTAGGGCAAAAATTGCAAGCACGCCAACACAAAAGTATCTGTTAGTCATGATCTCACAAGAAGTCACCTGGCGTAAGAGTTCAGGCATTTTGCAATTGTATATAACTTTGCACCGTTATTATTATTATTATTATTATTATTATTATTATTGTTATTATTCCATTTGCGTGCTGTGTCAGCCTGAGGATATGTTGCACTGTTAGAGGGGTCTCCTCTAACAGTTCTAAGGTCTTTCTAACACCGAGATAGTGTTACATAGTTAGGAGTGGACAAGTGTCTCCTGATCGATTAAGAGATCTAGCCCAAGTTTGTACAAAAGAAAAATCGCGTGTTATGTCACTCCTCTTGACTCTATTCTCCTTCACTTTCCTCGTTACTTTTCAATAGCCATTCCTAAGTAGAGTTCTGTGTTTCGTGTAGGAAAGCGAGTGTGGCCTCCATTAATACCTTGGTGTGGAGTAAGATTTGAAGGGTGATGTCTCCTTGTAATCCGTCTTTGTCTTTTAAGGTGTCTTCTGGCGTGGTTATGCTCCGTGCACGTGAAGATTAGGTGTTCTGTGGTCTCGGTTCTTCCACATCTACACTTGACATTTGAAGTACAGTTGAATCTATATAAGTATGACTTTAAAAAACCGTGGCCGAGTTTGAGTTGGAAAAAGGCGCTGGCCGTATTTCTGGGGGTGTCCGCGGGGGTATGCAGTCTACTTTGGATGTGCCATGGGAAGTGTTTTTGAACGAGAATCGGCTGTAGTTAGTTCGCCCTTTGGCTCGTCTGAAAGAATTGTACCACTCCATGGTTCTGAGTTCGTTGACTTTGAGGCTGAGCATATCAAAGCTCATTTTGGTTGATTGTGGGGTGTTGAAAGTGGCCGATTTGGTTATATAGTCAGCCTTTTAGTCCCCTACTTTTTCGGTATGACCCGAGACCCATTTAAGAGTGATTTTCAAGCCTTTTTCAGTGGCAATTTTGGCAGCTCTGATAGCCAGGATTGGACAGTGTTGACCGGCATTGTCGGAGGGGGCTTTAAGTCTCCAAAAACTTGCTTGATTGTCTTAATATACGTGGAAGTGTAGGCCTGGTTTGGCGGTTTTGCTTGTATATTTGATGGCCGTGGCCACTCCTTGGAGGTCTTCGTTGTAGACCAGATCTTGTGGACCGATATTGATCATTTTTTGTTGATGGACAGTATAAGGGTTGGAACCCATTTGGGTGCTCGGGCCAAAGCCCTCGCTAAGCACTGACGCCAAGGCCAAGAATGCCAGAGTAGTATTATCTTTACAAGAGGTTCTATACTTTTCTATACTTTTCTACACTGTTCCTTTGCATTTGTCAGAAGCTAGCTTCTCTAGAAGGTTCGGTGGATCTTATGTATGTAGATAAGTAGGGAGGAAATCCGCAGCATGCTGATTCCCCATGCACTTCTTAATTGAATTTTAGAAGCCACCCCTTTTGCGCTACTCGAGGTTTGGCCTCTCACAGACAGTCGCTGATTGGGGGGAGAGACAGCCATTCCTATACCAACTCCTTGGCTGTCATCGATGCCAGTAGCGGAAGCGTCGGTGTATGTGGAAATGTTGTTGTGCGGATTGTTTTCGAGTATGTTGATGATGATGATGATGATGATGATGATAATGTTCATTTTCGTCTTCTTGGACCTCCCGAAGGGTATTGAGACGTGCTAAGCTAGCGGATTATATACATGAAAACGCCAGAAAACAGATTGAAGGGTAGGCCAAGATGGCCATGGGGTCGATTATAGTAACTACCCCCTCCATGCAGGATAGCTATAAATAAGATCAGTAGAGGACTGGCCTCTGATTAGTTTTCAGAAGATTCTCTGTAATAAAAACAACGCCTGAAAAAGGCTAATTCAGCAACTACAATAGCCAATTTCGAGTATGTTGGTGTGCTGTTTTGCTTCTTCTTTTGGTAGCTTGCTGACTTCTACTTTGAAATACGTTTCACGGTGCCACGGGGCGAACAAGTGGTGCCGGATTTGATCTAGATATTCCTTGCTACATAGGTCGCTGATTGACTCATATGTTCGTTGAAGTTACAGAAGTGTTATTGTGTATGTTCTTCCAGGTCTTTCTGTTGGAGATATAATCTTCGCAGTAGCATCATGCATTGGGTGGTCTAGCGCCAATTGGAGGAGTCTGAAAGCGTATCATCGAAGTCTGGAGCCAAGTCTGACCTCATGGGACGGGAGACAGCATTCTACCTCTATAGGGAGAATAGGTGCTGTCTTGAGCACTCCGAGCATTTTTCTAATTGCGAGGGTTCTGTACGCTCTGGAGCTGTTTTACAAGAGATTTTTGGCCTTTCCACCAGATTTCTGTGACGTAATCGCAATACTTACAACGCATGCTGTGTAAATTTGTCTGAGAGCGAAGGGGGTTAGCCCTCTCCCTATGTTTGTGAGTCCGGACATGTAATGGAAGCTCCCCTGGCCTTTGCAACCTTCGTAGATACAAGGTGATTAAAGTACATCATTGAATCAAAGTGTGTTCTAATCCATTTGACAGTTTGAGATGGTGTGAATTGTGTGTGTGTGTGTGTGAATGAATGAAATTCTATTAAGCGTCTTACGGAGAATCTGTGTGCGCTGATCATGACTAATCTCGAACCCTGATGGTCCGAGGCTCTAAGTGTACCCAGGGAAAAGCCGCCTGGCAGGCGGTAAAA
>MU254386.1:0-12899 GCA_019669825.1 Calycina marina
ACAGACGTTACAGTGCTGCGGGCGTGCGCAAGTGCGTGTGTTATGCCACTGGTAGCAGCGGCTGCACTGGATCGTCTTTGGCTTCGTTTTCACTTTGCGGGCCTGTACCACGGTACCTAGGATCCGTAGGGACCTTGAAAGTGTTTTGTGACCATCCGCAAGGAAGTGTATTGTCCAGCTCGTGTTGTAAAGGCCTTTTTCTCTGCTAGAGCGGGTCTCAGCGGACTGGACTGGCTGTTGGCCAGTGCAGTCTAGGATCGCGGGATGTAATATGTTTCCCGTAATCTCGTGTTTTGGACCTATAGGAGCGGGTGGAGAAGTCTTACGGACCTTGGAACGTTCTCTAGTCGGTATGTGATCCATGGCTATGGGCGTTCCACTCGGCAGTCAGCAATGGTTCTAGAAATAAGGTCCGAGTGCAGCGTAAGAGCTTCTAGGTCCTTGGTAGAGTTCGTGCAGAGAGCAGACCCATTTCGAATAGCTAGTGCTTTCTTGAGCAAGTGAGCGTTTTCTCCGAGGGCTTGCTTTAGACTGGTTAGGACAGCGAACGAGCCTACAGCGAACGAGCCTACAGCGAACGAGCCTACAGCGAACGAGCCTACAGCGAACGAGCCTACAGCGAACGAGCCTACAGCGAACGAGCCTGCGGCTCGGACTGGATGATTGTCGCTAATTCGGACGAATAGACGTGTGTTCAGGCGGGTTCTAGGGGCTGCCTTGGCTGTGGGCTTCGGGTGCTCATGTTGAGCAGGCTCCATAGCTGTGGACGGAGGGGGTGTGGTAGTCGTAGCAGCAACGCTAGCATACGTGGAGGGTTGGGTTGGAGCTTGGGGGCCAGAAGACGGTGAGGAGGAGGCTTGTGGGGAGGATCTAGGTGTATGGCTAGGGCCTTTGGCTGCCTCCGGCCAGTAGCAGCCTCTAATATAGGACTCGAAGTGCCTATTCGCGAGGGCCGTGATTTCAGTGCATAGTTTCGTAAGCGGCTTGCGAAGGTGGGCTGGTAGTTTGCGGACGTCCTCTGACTGCAAGTGAGCGTCCCATAGGTTTGCAATTGGGTAAAAGACCCGTTGGGCATCCGTAGAGCAAACCTCGACAGCTTTCACTATGTGGGAGAGGTTATGGGCCAGGGAGTGAGCAGAGAGCCCTGGGTTGGGGAGGGCTAAGGGAGGCATAAAGGACGCGCGACGCGTCTGACTAGGGCCTAGGTAGGGCCTACAGGCCAGGTGAGAGCGAATAATATGAGTATTTGGGTCGAATGAGCTAGATAACGCATCCTATTAGCGCGTTTTGACAGTCTCCTGTAATCCGGTCTTTTTGATATAGATTGGCAAGGACATTGTACTTAGAGAGCCTCTGTAGCTTCAGCCACGTGTAGTTGACTAAAAGATCTGACAATTAGGCTCTCGTAAGTCGGCTGGCTCGTAGTGGCTAGTGGATTATTCTTATACTTTGCTTGGATGGCTGATAGGATACCGCCTAGGCTATATGGCGATACAGCACTGGGATTAGGCTGTACGACGCTGTCACTTGACGACGTCAACGGGTGTTTTCGTGTATCTGCCTGAAATACTGTGGCAGAAGAGCCTCCTGGGCACCACTTCTATCACTAGGTTCTATTATGCAGTCACTACATGTTTCATGCTCGCAACTCAAACACTTTGCTACAAGCCGACAGCTATAACATGGGGACCCTCCCGAAGAATCAGAGCACTGGCACCACCACCAGACCCAGTTCAATGGCATAATGGTCGAAAGCCGCAATAATAGTCATTGACACAAATGCTGGACAGCTGAGTTCTCGTCGAGTGCCTTCGATACTATGACTGCTTTGCTGTGCTGCCCCCTGCATTAAGCAAACTTTGCCTCGTATTGGAGTCAACCTCATCTGTGTTATCAACCCACCAACCCGTTTTTCAGTGAGCATACCGGAGCACGTATATCTATATCCTTCAAATCACGACCATGACTTTGGCTCTGCCAGGTAGACGTCCAACATAACACGAGCACGACGATTACGAGGTACCATCGTGCCCTGGGCTTTATCTTACAGGCACCATCTACCCGGTTGCACCTTGGAGTCTTCCTGTACATTCTGTCCATCGAGCATGCCATTCCTCGATTCGAGGACAATATAAGGCACTCTTGATGTCCCATCGTTCTGATCCTTGTCGAATCTTATCCGGCTCCGCACGGCTGAGACCCGGGGATATTCGGATAGATGTCGGTAATCACATTCCAGCGACACCCGGCGACTTTCAAGATTCGCACGACGTGCATACTCCTTGAAGACTAGACTTATATGTGTTGTACTTAAATGGTTCGGTGTCTATAAAGCTTCTTATATCTTCCGTCTTCTATCTTCCATTTTCTACCGTTCTTGTGATCTCAGTATCGCTTTTTCCCATACGTCGCCCCCCGCGCTGCAGTTGCCAAGATGGATTCTAAGCAGTTCAGAAAAGCTGCAACCTCAGCCATTGATGAGAGTACGCATGTTCTAGCCTCCTATCTAATGGGCTAGCACTTACTGTCACAGTTGCCAACTACTATGACACCATCGCAGACCGCCGAGTACTCTCCGAAGTCGAACCTGGGTATCTCAAGAAGCTCCTGCCCAGTGGACCACCGCAGGAAGGAGAAGCATGGGCAGATATCCAGAAAGATATAGAGACGAAGATAGTACCTGGTCTTACACACTGGTAAGTCTGCCAGCACTTTGGGAAACTACTTGCTAATATACCTACTGGCAATCCCCAAAGTTCATGGCATTTTTTCCCGCGTCTTCATCCTTCCCAGCTATGCTTGCAGACATGTACTCTGCTGCCTTCACTGCTCCGGCATTCAATTGGATATGCTCTCCCGCGGTCACCGAACTCGAGACCGTTGTCATGGACTGGTTGGTGAAGCTCATAAATCTACCGGATTGCTACCTATCGACTACACATGGGGGAGGAGTGATACAAGGATCAGCATCTGAAGCTATAGTTACTGTCATGGTCGCTGCACGGGATAAATATCTGCGAGAAACGACTGCCGGTCTGACGGGACTCGAGCTAGAAGATGCCATTGCACATAAACGAAGCAGAATAGTCGCACTAGGAAGTGAAGCAGCGCACAGCTCTACACAAAAAGCTGCTCAAATATGTGGTGTCCGATACCGGTCGGTGTCAATCACTAAAGCAGACAACTTTGCCATGACAGGTGCAAACCTAGAAAAGGTGCTGGAAGAGTGCAAAGCTCAAGGACTGGAGCCGTTCTACCTCACTACTACCATGGGCACAACAAATACCTGCGCAGTGGATGACTTCGCTACTATTACAGAAGTGTTATCCAGACATGCGCCGCCCAACGTTGCTGGCGAAGTGTGGGTGCATGTTGATGCAGCGTACGCTGGTGCAGCCTTGGTATGCCTTGAGTACCAACATCTTACAGCCACGTTTGACCAGTTTCACTCCTTTGACTTTAACATGCATAAATGGCTCCTCACAAACTTCGATGCTTCATGTCTGTTCGTCAGAAAGCGGAAAGATCTAATAGAGGCACTATCTATTTCACCCACGTATCTTCGCAACGAGTTCTCGGAAAGAGGTCTGGTGACCGATTACCGAGATTGGCAGATCCCTCTTGGTAGAAGATTCAGAAGTCTGAAGATCTGGTTCGTGTTGCGAAGTTATGGTGTGAAGGGTATGCAAGAGCATATCAGGAAACATGTGAAGTGGGGTGAAGACTTCGCAAAAATGATAGATTCGAGGAAGGACCTCTTTCATATAATCACTGGGCCAAACTATGCTCTTACAGTATTCAACGTCGTCTCAAAGGCCGACTGTAAGAACGAGCAGGACAGATTGACGAAGGATGTTTACGAATTGGTGAACAAGAGAGGGGATATATATATCACATCTACAGTGGTTAGTGGTACATATGCTATTCGCGTTGTAAGCTCAAATCCATTGGCGGAGGAGAAGTACATCCGTCGAGCCTTCGAGATACTCGTTGAGGCAACGGAGGAAGTCAGAGACGGCAAAGTGGCCAAGTCTCCAGTAGTCAATGGCTCGGTAAAGAATGCTACAGGGGAGGGGATAGCGGAGGCTGCAATGATGACTGGCCACGACGTATAGATATGTGTCTCTTGCGAGATTTTTGTTCAGGAATGTAGAACTTAGACTGCTGCACAGCTAATTGCATAGACGTATACGGGTCTTTCAATGTTATGAGTCATGACTTGATCACCAATTTTCATTTCTCGCCACTCTCCACAACATCATATTATGCTTGGTTTCAAGCGCGACAGCGGTTCTCGACAACACCAAAACGTTATTGACCACGGCCAAAATAGAATCATCCAACACAGTATTGGGAAAACCCGGATGGCAAGCTACTATCGGTACAGTTGACGCCTTAACTCTCTCATCTCTACCAGTTCTGGCCAGAATTGAGTCATTCGCGCCTACGACATGGCGATCCTTGAACATCGAAGCAACCACATCATCCAGCAACACACACCCCACCTAGATGTACCAGCTTAATCGACCAATTGAATTTCACAGACTGTTCTTCAAAGTCGGCATCAATGAACACCATATGGAACTGCTCTTGCCCCTCTACAAGCTTTGGGAGCACTTTTAACGCTGCTCCGAGTATGTGTTCGACGTCGAGGCCTTCGATGTTCTCGAGCGCTGTGTCTCGATGCTTCTGATTGTTCTCGATACTCGTCACCTTGGCGCCGGCTTCAGCAAAGCGGCATTTGCTTGGCTTCTAACTGTGGAGCTAATCAAAGGTTTTCGAAGTCGAACACTTCATGATTGGAAGTCCAACGGTGTGGTGCGACGAACTCTTTTTGCTGGTAAATCAAATGCTCTGTTAACGGTAGGCTTTGTTCAGTGTGAGTACAGAGATGGTAGGCAAACTTCTACCCACTAATACTACTTATATTTCTTGCCACTTGGTGCGGCACAACCTACATCACTTCGCATGGCTGTAAAGAGTTGAATGAGGTATGCCAACGCAACTTTGCCGTGAAAACGTTGAACAGTAGATTGCTTTGCCGTTACCACAATCGAACACATGTTGCCAACGGGATCCATCCATCACTTCGCCTCTCTGAAGCTCATGGATCGAATCTAAATCTTGCTTCAGAAAGAAACAGCCCTGTCCATGGCCCATAAAGACGTCGTTTCTCGACTAGCCGTGTTATGCCGTTTCTGCCAGGAGGCCAGTCTGAATCTCGACTCAAACACCGTGCACACGCTGAATTCCAACTCGTTAACAACCAGCTCTATCGAAGGTCCGATTCTAAGTTCCAAGACCCCGATATGTTGTTCCAGAAAGTGAGGCATTTGATACTATTGCAAATGTACATCTACAGCCTTTACATGCTGGCCAAATTAAGACTTGGGCTACAATTCAACAAAATTACTTCGGAATAAAGCGTGATGACATTGAGTTTATAGTCAAACGGTGTAAGAACTGTGCGCTGAACAGCCCATCTGCAACTAAGGCTCCATTAGTTCCTCTGGCCGAGTTTGGGAGCGAGTTCAGATTGATCTGATTGATATGCGCCATGAGCCCTCAGGACAGTTCAAGTGGATTCTATACATCAAGAATAACTTCTATAAATATACTCAGTTGTATCCATTGAAGGGCAAGCATGCAGAGCCAATTGCAGCGGCTTTTGCTCAATTCGTTGCAGCTTTTATACCGCCAAAGATTATCAGTGCGATTACGGGAAGGACTTCAAAGGGACATTGCTTATTCTACTACGCAAGTTTGAGATTCAAATCATCAATGTAGCTCTAAGGTCTCCTCAAACTCAAGGCCTAGTTGAGCAGGCTAATGGAGTGGTGGAAACTAAATTGAGGGCTTGGAAAATTGATAATGGATCAACGGAGTGGGCTGATGGGATTTTAGAGGTCGCCTTAGCTATGAATACCCAAAAGCACTCTACGATTGGGTGTGCGCCTACAGAATTGCTCTTTCGAGACCGTCCAGCGAAAATGGGTGTCTCACAGCAGGTGAGACAAGATCTCCAAGACCCTCCTCAGTTCTATCAGCCCAGATATGAAAGGTAGCTTGTGCAAGCCTAGCGGAACCAAGACGGGGAGAAGACAGATACGGGGAAAAGAAGATATAGCCGATGGTTAAGAATCATTGATGAAGCGATCCGACGCTCTGCTGCACAAATCAATTCTTCTACGGAATATCGCACAAGAGATGGGACAGAGGCGCCTATAATACGGAGAGGAGGCTTGCTAGGCGATCGGAGCTTCGCAACGTTTTTCTCGGGAATGAAGGAGGATATATCAACGCGGTTGGAAAAAGTCGTTCCTGATTTTGTCGCCATTTCAAGCGACCGTGTGAGTAGCGTGGTACGCATTCGACGTAGGTGAATTTCATTCTGATGGTCTCAAAACGTTGGAGACACTGCAATCTGATTGCCTCTGAGATTTTGAGAAATTGTCATTGGGGCCCCAAAAGATCTTGAGACGATATACCGAGGACTAACTTATAACAGAATCAGACAGCGTGAACAATGTGGCCAAAGCCATGAATCCAAGTTCAAAAGCAGCCGTTGATATAGCGTTCAACGATCTTGAAGACATGGCTCGATGGCTGAACTTTCCGGCAAATGCTGCTTCAAAGCTCGACAAAGATGGCATCAGAGAAAATATGGTTCAACGATTCGAGTCCTTGACTAGGGCATTACCCGAGAAGTGGCAAGCCAGTAACTCTATCGCGTTGATGCACACGCACACAGAGCATGGGCCGTTTCTCAAGTATATCTCTGGCGATATCACCATGCTAGGTGATACTGTGACTGACACATCGAAACAAAACTTCTGGGTCAAGGAAGATGGATATGCTTGGGACCTGGAGGAACTAATACAAGCAATCAGGATCAACGGAGGAATTATGCGGAACCCGATGACAAAGCAGATGTTTACAACAAACGATATCAAGGCGATCGTTACCCATCCCCTTGGCAAGAAACTTGATGCAGTGGATATCGAACAAAAGAAGCTCAAGCTAGGAATGCGCCCGGCAATGATCGATGCACTTGATAAGCTACAGACCGCGTTGATGGAAGATCAAAATGTGGACAGAATCCTGTTCCGGCATGCGGTGGACTCATTTATGGCTTTCATGGTCACACTTCCTGCGGATGAGCAGAACTCGCTCGACAAACTCCGAGTTCCTGCCGTTGATTCCTAGACCGGTGCGCAACTCGATACGTCTATTGGTGACGGTACTCGAGATGCGCAAGGATGTCATGTGTGTTTCCTCAAAACTGGGGACTTTATACGGCAGGCTGCCTCATATCTGCGGAAGAAGTGATCAGTTGAATGTCCCAAGCCATCTTGGACATTGATTAGAACGAAGTCATTACTAGATTCGTCGGAAATCTTGGCTAACCATGTCTAAGAGCTAAGCCGGTCCGCTCTATCGGGTGAGTTGCATTGATATCTCTTCGGCGCGGTTCAGCCGAGATTTCCAGAAAATAATTAGGTATACATGAGGGCTCTCTCACCAGTTCTAGATGACTTCAACGAATACTGGCTTTACAAACATTCTCCCTAAGCTCCCCGCTTTACATTCCGCAGCTGTACTTGATTTCCGAACATGTACTCATGAATTCGGTGGGAAAGCTTGACCGACTACTAGGCAGCCATGCGCCTCCCATACTGGAGGAAATACTAACATCGTTCCTTTATTTCAAGTAAGATTCAGGACTAAATCGGCCACTTGGCTTGAGGTTATGAACTTTATTTGAGCAACATGCCGCACCACGCGAAGGTCTCCCCTAGTCCAAAAACACTTGCATCGCAGATATCTTAAGTACACATTCAAGCAGATGTCTTTCAATTTAGGATGATTCTCCAATGGAGAGCATTCGAATCCTTCATGATGTGCAGGTCTCTATATCTCATTCTTCCGTTTTGTCTTACCAGCTGGTAATTCTGAAAGTGAGTATTCTGCACATGCACCACTACCTACAGTAGTATGTAGCTGTTAGTAGCTTCATTTTTCTTACACATGAATGGCCGCAGATGTATCTACAGTTTACAGGCCCTGAAGGTATGGCTGTGGACAAGCGTCCCAGGATTGACATAGCGTTCCTCTCTGCTTAAGCATAAGCGGGCCATACCTCTCGAAGTCACTAAGTCTGGCAATGTATCACTTGACCTTGCTATTGAAGAAAGATGTCGGATTATTAGATCAAGTGGGCAATTTTAACTTCATAAGCAATACAGAATTAGCAGAGGCGTATAGAGTGCAATACTATATCAATTCTACACTTCTCATAGGCCTAGTACGAAGGATAAAAAAGATGAAGAGAAGAAAAGAAATGAAAGTTCAAGATGGCTTGATCTCAGGGATCAAGAGTATGACGGCAAAGAATATCACTGCTGGCAGTGCGTTATGTTCACCCATAGATGTTGCAGTAAACCTGACCTTGAATCAAACGTAAGGAAAATAGGAATGTCACGGCCTCCACGGGCGGTAATTGGATGAGAAACGATGAGGCAGAGGAGGGTGAAGTGGATGAAGAGCAGGCACAGCGCGATGATGATTTTTTTGAGAGAGAAAGAGCCAGAGGCGTGATGTCGCGCGAAGAAGCGCAGGCACACTTGCCTGAGAATGAGGATGAATATGACGGCTTTGGTCGGTTTATGGCAGAAGACGCCGATGAAAACTAAATTTACACTGGTGGATCCTATCTAGTCTGCACATCAACTTCGATGTTCGAGTGCATATACAGCTCCATAGCTCCTGCATTTCCGTGGTTGAAGATATAGTCTGAGTAAAAATAGCACTTCGTACTTGAGACTCTCCTTCTATAAAGGCACTAGTTATATCTAAGCGGTGCGAGTATTATAGCGTCTTTTATTACCTTGCATCTGTTTGGCATAACACTAGTTGTATTGAAGTTGTACGAGATGCAGACTAAGGCGTCTTGACGAAAATGCAGTCCCGAAGTACCCATATCCATTCCCTATAATAGCGAACGTAACCATCCAATATGACTATACACTACGATTCGATTCCTCTCATCATACATCTGCCCGCTTATCACCATGAGGATGTTCAGCCTGCTCCACGTCTCCAAATTCCACAGCTTCCTTTCCAGTCCCCCGTCCTAAAGCATCAGAAACACTCCCCTGGCCTTCCGTCAAAGCAGCACCCTTTCTCCCAATAATGTGCCAAGGCAGATTGAACATCTCATCCATCCCTTCCAACGACTTGCCAGCCGTCTCCGGTAAGAAAAACCACACAAAGCCCAGCCCCATGAAAGTTACCGCGGCGAAGAACCAAAACGCGCCCTGTGGCTTCATGCTGTCCTGCAGCAGCATCAATGGCACAGCTTTCGAGCTCCCATACTGGTTCACAAAGTGAAAGGTCATGATGATTGACGTCCCCAGAGATCGGACGCGGAGCGGGAAGATTTCGGCGCCCAGGAGATATTGGATCGAGTTCCAGCCTAGCGCCCAGCCTACGCCGCTGAGGTAGATCGCAACGATGGCCCCCGTTGCCGCATGCTTAGCGGTCGTGCTTTGGATGCCTCCGGTGGTGACTTGGGGTACTGCGGTTAAGTAGATGGCGACGTAGGTCATGGTGATGGCTTGCAAAATGATTCCAATGTTCAATGAACGCTTCCGTCCGAGGAAGTCGACGAGGAAGAACGCGCATATGATGGCGGAGGCGAACTTGACTACACCAAAGATCGCGGTCGCGAATAGCTTCTCTGATTGGCCAGTAGTACCAAGTAGAGCAAAGAATTTCGGTGCATAGATCGTGATCGATCCTCCACCTGACCATTGTCCAAGCAATTGGCACATGAGTCCAAGGAAGATACGATATCTGTTGGCTGGTATCATGAAGAGCTCTTTCAATGGACCAAGGAAACCAGATCCCATAGAGGCTTCTCGTTCGCGGTTAATCTGGTCCTCGATATCAATGAGTTCTGCTTGGACATAAGGGTGATCCGCTGGAAGCTGTCGAAGCTTGCACATGTTGGCAATAGCTTTCTCCTTGCGGCCTACTTTCGCAAGCCATCTTGGAGATTCCAGCACGAATATCGACAGGATCAGAATGATCCCTGCGAACAGCAGATGAAGAATAGTAGCATAAACCCACTGCTTCTGGCTCTTGTTCGAGATGTGAATGGACGTTCCCCAGGAGGCGAAGTAGCCGAGCATAATTCCGAGATACACGGAGCCGCTGAAGATACACATGCACATGCCGCGTATGCTGCGAGGTGCTATCTCTACCAGATATGCCGGTGCGACGACAGTGGTTTGGCCAATGCCAATTCCCATGACGAAACGACCGGCAAGAACTTGTCCATAGTTACCGTTGGCAGTGATATAGACAATAGTTCCGATGATCCAGATCAGGCAAAGCTGACGGGTTGCCCAGATACGGCCTGGACTCATGTCAACATCTTGAAGCTTTATGGCTCATCTGAGGCTTCCCAAGCCTCTTCTAGGCAGAATTGACAAGCCTTGGGCCGAGAACTACTTACCGAGTTTATCACAGGCGATGAAAGCAATTAGTGCACCTGCAACACTTCCAATTTGAACCATGGAAGTGATATTGCCTTGCTTCTGAGCTGTCGCATCTTCGCCATACACCTTGGGGTCAAGACCGTAAGCTATATCTGGTCAGCAAGCGCAACCATACCGCTTAGTGTCTGACTCGCCCTGAATGAAACTCTCCTGCGCAACCGTAGTTGATATCAACCCTTCGTCGAGCCCTCGAGCTGCTCCCATCAATCCGAAGCAGATCACACTGTATATGAGTCTCCAGTTGAAGGCTTCCTGTGGCGTCTCCGCCAATGCAGCCTTGTACATACCCAGTCCTACCGGTTGTCCCATGGCGTCTCTTGCGCTGTTTTGACGAACTTATTTCCACGTTAAAAGGGACGTTTGAGAGCTAGCGACCAAGTAGTAAGTGCGAGCTGAATAGTGAAAAGTTATGGACGGCGACAAGTCCTCTTATAGTAACGAGTTAGCAGGGTGGTATCGAGACTATTCTCTCAGCGTTACAACGCTCATCTCATAAGACCTGATCAGAAAGAATCCGCCAAGCTTTGATATGTAGGTAGTACAGAGATCAGCAGAGGAGAAAAACGGCTTCCCCGCAGACATATTCCACACCAACGAATATCGGGGTCCCCGACAGTGCTGATCAGCTCTACAGATAGATTCTTGATGTTCGCTGTGATGGAACGTTCCTCTAAAGAATGACTGTCGATCTAAGCCATAGTTGAATCACAAGCTCTCGATTGCAGGATTCCGCTTGTGTCTATGAAATCTGTTTATTGTCTGTAGGAAATGTCCATTTATAATCAGGAGAAATGGCTGAAGACATTAGTGTCCAGAGCGGTTGGGAGAATTCAGGCTTCCTTTCCGGAAACCGCCCAGGGCCAGTCATCAACCTGGGTATTGAATTCGCGTCGACGACCATGCTCTGCAATACCCACCTGGTGCGCTATATAATTCCGCTGCGCTTCAATATGCCTGAACTTACGCCCGGAAGAAGTCATCCAGCCCATGCTCTGTCTTCTTTTCAATCCCATTGGGGTCTCCTGCATCGTCCGTGTCACCTTTCACGCCCTCGTTATTGACCTCGCACCTCGCACGCATCTCGAGTACGAAACAGATGGGGAGACCAATTCCTTCTGACAACTTGAACCAAGTAGAAATCCGCAAACTTCCTAGTCGTAGCACTCTCATAGTGACCTCTATCCCAATTCATGTCACGCCGACATTCCAAAAAGGCTGATTGTAGCTTCCATGGCGGAAACCATCCCCGCATGCACTGTGATTTGGTCGCTATCCGTTCACAGCATTGCTAGCTCTATTGAGATACACCCGCTCAATCGATGGTACGTTGCGGTTTTGTCTAGTCTCCTCCTCAGCCAGTTGATTCTCTTTTGTGCTTTCGATGCAGCAGACGCTCCTGGGATGTTTTTCGCGTTGGAAAATCCTGAGCGCCTCTCATCAACTAACTCTCCGAATTTTCCAGTGGCAAAGTTTGCAGAAGTTAAGACTGATGAAAGGCACCGATTTTTTAAAGCGCACGCGATCTGGGGCATCTCTAGTCTTGGGAATCATGCCAGAGATATGGCCAAGTGTATGAACTCCATTGGGTCTTCGTCGTCGCTCGGCACCAAGTCTCTTGATGGAAAAAATATTTTTGTGACAGATCTCGCGTCATGTCGTTCGTGCGCCGTAGCAATTTTTGATGAAGGGCTAGAATCTCACTGTCACTTGGAAAACATTCGAAATTAATCAGTTTGGGAATAGCTATTAGCTACATACAACAAGCTGTGCCCTAGGGCATAGCCGTGCTACATAGCCTTGGGCTGACACAGCACGTAAATGGATCAATCAATCAGTCAATCAATTTTTGATGATATTCGTTGGTCTGACCCGCCGTCTGAAATAGCGTATCGCCCAACTGTGCTGTACAGCCCCGAGGTCGTGCAGCATAATGGCCAACATGTCGACAGCGGGATTGAAGCAACCAAAGCTTAGATTTTGGGGGACGCTTTATGTTGCTCTCAGTGCAGTCTATGCAGTGGAATAGTACATAACCATGCGATATCATGAATGAATGAATGAATGAATGAATGAATGAAATTGTATTAACTGGTTGAAAAGTCGCGTATAAAAGATGGTGGGGTAGAAGCCAAGGAAAATTCCACGGCTTGGTGTACAGTCACGTGAAAGAATTCCATTCCTTGCAACCTATTACCTCAGCAGGCTCAGGCCATTTTGGGTCTAACCTCATATCAGATGGCGTCTATATCTAATCGGGAAGTCACATGAGGACTTAGACCAAATGGCCTGAGAGCCACGTCCAAGTTTTTAGGCCTGTGCGGAAATATTTCGCATGAA
>MU254387.1:0-12893 GCA_019669825.1 Calycina marina
ATTTGTTGTTGTTGTTTAATATTAGTTTTTCGTACGAAGGTAGTTAAATGTTAACCGGATACTGATATTAACCGGATACTGATAAACCACGTTATCACATTTTTATTACCTAATTTGCCTCATGTCTTTTCTGAGCACACTCGCCTTCCTAGCAATCCTACGGCTCCCCAGCAAGTCAGGCTTGGTGACGTTGATCTTAAAAATGAGGGATGGATAGCCGCTAAGCAGATTGACAGCAACAGTCTGGGATATAAGATGGTAGAAATGCTTGAGGATAGGGGTGGATATATTGAAAAAGATAAAGATAAGGGCGAAGTTGAGGATGGAGATTAAGATAAAGATAAGGATATAGAAGATACACCCCGTGAGTCTTACGGGCTGTTTCTAGCTATATGCTGACTTCCAAGAACCATATCCAGCCTTTTCAGCCCTTCCAGCCCGCCCTATAGCGACTATAACTGAGCTCACTACCAAGAATTCGGTCCAAAACCCGCACGCCCGCCCGGGTCGCACGCCCAATCTGAACCGCTTTTCGAATATAGAGGCATATTTAGGTCAATTTACGGGCCAGGTAGCTACTACTGCCTGCAATTATTGCAAGAATAGAGCGGGAGTCTGGGTTTTGTATATTACGGTCGACGGTTACTTTTATGGCAATTGTGCAAATTGTTATTATAATAATGAAGGTGTACGTTGTACTCTAAGTAAGTTTTCGGCCTTATTTAAAGACTATACGTAATAAATCTAATCTTTCGGGCTGAACGCATGCGCGAGATTGCCACTCACCATAAGGCCCTGGCAGAGTTATACATCGAGGAGGCTAAGCGATTAGATGAAGATTTTAGTATAGAATAAGATTTCAGGTGGTTTACTTCGTACACATGTATTTGCGTAGTTTACTGCTTTTTTAGGCCGAATTAAAAACATTATTGCGAACCCTGCCGAACGAAGTGAGAATCGGGAGTTGGGGGGCTGGCCCCCATAGAGCACAAATTATAAGTTCTTTGCAAAAGCTACGCTTTACCCCCTGGAAATATCCTATTTGCGGCCCCTAGTTTATTCTACTATGACAGTCCAGACAGCACCTGATCTCATATCACCACTAACTCACGTGATTATTCCCTAAATATATATATATATTTATGGTACTCTCTTCCTCTACTCTCCATTCTTTCCTCCTTAGCTTACTATCCTCGCTCATAGGCAAATTCTATAGAGTCAAGACACCAATCCCCTTTTTCAGAGATATCTTCGACATAATCCATACGTGCCGCCACATCTACACGTTCTAATCTGAAGGTGTATCTTTCTATGCCTTGATATCGTTTTCGTAGCTTAAAACTCAAGTAAATTCAAAGAAAAGAAGTCCAATTATATTTACAGTAATATTGTCTAAAGTATAAGTGGGATTATTAGGTAGTAGGATGGATTTGAAAGTATATGTTGACGGTGGAAGCTTTCAATACGTATGGGAAGGGATCACGTGTCGTACTGTAAGGCAAACCTCGGAGGCAGACTTGCAACCTTGACCGGGACGGCGTTACTTTGTTCCTGGGGCTCATTGACCTCTAGGACATACAGTAAACATAGCTCTGTAGTGTTGATAATATAAGTCGTTCCACCCCGCCTTGCACGCTAGCAGTGACAGTCCCTTGAGCTCATTACTTCAGAGGGGCTACATTTTCAATAGTATAGTCAATAATGAGGCGAACATAGCCTAAGACATTATTAAGCATGCTTTTATGCTCTAATCTGAATACGCAGCCTGTTAACTCACTATAGCGCAATGAAAGCAGTTTGATAGATGATCAGCATCGATCGTTTGAATGTAATGGGTGCTTTAATGTGCGGGACTGCTGGAAGATTTGCTAGATCCTCCAAGTATTGCTGAAGGCCTGTCTGCCGGAAAGCAGGGTAGGAGTCCTTATAAAAAATGCAACGAAGAACGTAGACGAGGGTATGCTGGTTGTGGATGCTGGGGAGATTTTCGGATGTTTGAGGGGATGATCTGATAAGGGTCTTTGGGAGGTGACGTGGTTGGGACGCCGGAGAGGTTTCTGTTCAAGACAAAGTTTGGTTTAGATAGCTTGTGGGAGCCGGGTGATTTTGTCACTTTGCCCAGGGATTGGACGCACTGAGACTATCGCGAGCCTTTTCCGAAGATGTTTCCTCTAATTTCCTATGAACGAGCTTACTAACATTTGTCTCCAGTAATGACTTGTGTCATAGGCCAGTAAGTTGAATCACTACTGTCTCTAAGCCCAAATTCCCTTCGTCATATGTTCAAGGCACATCTAGCCCTATCAGTCTCCACTATTCTCCAAACTCTGGAGGTTCACCAAGTCGGTATATGCCCCGCCTTTCTGCATTAGTTCCTCATGAGTTCCTCTTTCCGCGACCCTCCCTTTGTCAAGTACCAGGATCTCATCCGCCCCTCTTATAGTCCCCATTCGATGCGCTACACAAATGGTTGTCCTTCCCTTGCGCGCTGATTCAAGTGCCTCTTGCACGACCTTCTCACTATCTGCATCCAATGCACTTGTTGCTTCATCTAGCAACAAAATCTTGGTATTCCGGAGTAACGCGCGCGCAATAGCCAAACGCTGTTTCTGACCACCGGAAAGGAGACTTCCACGAGTACCGACAATGGTCGAGAAACCGTCCGGGAGTGACATAATAAAGTCATAAATGTTGGCATCTTTGCATGCTTGTACAACTGCCTCCTCGCGGATATTTTCCTCTGATCCTAGCACAATGTTGTCTCGAATTGATCCCTGATAGATGGCTGGTTCTTGCCCGACCAATGCTATGAGACGGCGGTAGTCATTTATGTTCAGTGTCGAGATATCTTGACCATCCACGAAGATCTTTCCCGCGTCTGGGTCGAAGAAGCGTTCAAGGAGGGAGATGACTGTACTCTTTCCACACCCACTTGCACCTACAAGTGCTAAGAAACGACCTGGAGCCACACTCATAGTGAAACCATCCAACACAATATTTTCCTGTCTTGATGGGTACCTGAAGGTCACATCTTTCATTTCCAACCTGCCTTCGCACCTCTCAATCCTTGCTCCGCTAGGTACCTCTGTATCAATGTCGGGCGTCCTGTCAAACAAAGTCTTCAACTCCCTCGCTGCGTTGGTGGCTTTAGATATGTCTGGTGCGAATGAGAACACGGCGCCGACAGATTGTGATCCCGAGATCAACGCAGCAAAACAGATAAAGAACTGCAGCATAGAGTATTCATGCGTGGATATCAACCCGCCACCATACCAGAAGCCCAACGCTGCAACCAGAAAAACACAGCTTTGACTGGCAGCGTATAGTGTACTCGCCTTAAGGATACTCTTTAGAGACTTGGAGCTGGTACTGGCGAGGATCGAAGAGTAATGTTGTAAAACGTGGTCTTCAAGCGAGAGTGATGCGATGGTGCGAATTGAAGTGACGGCCTCACTGGCATAAGTTGCTGATTGCTCATGAGCTTTACGGACCTTGACTTCGAAAAGTGTCAGCAGACGAATACGGGCCCACCCACAGCCGAGGATGATAGGTATCGTTGCGGTACACACTAATGCGAGTTTCCAGCCGATGATGAGGGACAAGATGATACCTCCGGCCAAGGTTGCAGACGCGGTGAGGATGGCGCCGAGAACGGCACCCGAGAGCCCAGCTAGTTGGGTAGACTTAGTTGAAAGCAAAGCCGTAAGAGCACCTGTAGAGTGCGCCTTCTCATCGAAAAAAGCAATTTGTTGGCGCAGAATTGAACGGAAAGACTGGTCTCTTGCTCGTAATGTCAGTCGCTCGGACGAAACAGAAAAGCTGTAGCCTTGGCCCAGCCAGGTAATGAAAGCTGTCAATCCGAGCATGAGGTACAAGGATGACCAAAAGTTGATACGCCGACGGAGAAGACCATATTCGGGAGGCAGCAGAGAAAGTGCATCAATAGAGTTGGCGAAAAAGATCGATTGCCTGCATATAAGAGTGTCAGTGGCATCTAGCATGTAGTCATAGAGACAGGAAAAAGGAGAACCTACACTGGATTTACCAGACCTGCAATTATGGCGAAAGCAAGGCCAAGCATCATGAGCAGTATCTCAGGACGATTCAACCTCCACACGACCTTGGCAAGTGCCCATAAACTCTCTTGCGATGTGCTTTTTACGACTCCCAAAAGCTCTTCTTCATCAACGGACCCCGATTCCTTCAAATTCTTTTTATGAAATTCTGTTGAGAATTGGCCCCCCGCCTGCTTCCCTTCTAGCTTCATATAGTCTCCAGTCTCAGAGTCGAGATTGTTGCGGTTCCCAGTCAAAGGTTTCTGTTTTTGAACCAAGGTAGCATACACGCCTTTTAGTACCATCAGCTCCTCGTGGGTACCCTCTTCCAATATTCCTGATTCTTTCCCAAGTACCAAAATTCTGTCAGCCTTACGAATAGTTGCCAAGCGATGCGCAATGATAAGGGTGGTTCGTCCTTCGGCTGCTGACTCGAGAGCTTTTTGAACCTCCTTTTCGGCCCTGGAGTCCAGTGCACTTGTTGCCTCATCCAAGAGCAGAATCTTGGGATTTGAAATTAAAGCGCGGGCAATTGCAATGCGTTGCCTCTGACCACCTGACAACTGTAAACCAGCTTCGCCAACTTCTGTCTGGTAAGCTTCTGGCAGAGCAGCGATGAAGTCATGGGCATTGGCAATCTTTGCGGCTGCAACAACGCGTGCGTGCATTTCTTCTTCTCCGACATCAGAAGTAGAGGCTGGGATTCCCAAAAGACCATATCGAATATTTTCGAAGATAGTTGTAGAGAAGAGAATAGGTTCTTGGCCAACCAAAGAGATCTGTTGGCGTAGCCAGCGCACATTGAGCGATCTGATATCGTGACCGTCGAGTACTGGCATTAAGGCAGTCAGCACACATTCTTATTTTTCGTTGAATGTGGAAGGATGTTTTGGTCACGCGATAAACTTACGGATTCTCCCTTTCACAGGCTCATAGAATCTTTCAATCAGACCAACGACACTACTTTTGCCACATCCGCTGGGTCCCACCAGAGCCGTTACTTTCCCCGCAGGCAAGTGAAGATTCAAATTTCTTAGAACTGTCACGTCAGCTCTACTCGGGTACACTAGACTGACCCCTTCCAACACTATATTGCCTTTGACCGCTCCGGATGGCACCGTCTTCCCTTGTATACTGAGCGCATCTATTGGCGAGATTCTGGAGATGGTATTGAGGACTTTGCCGGCCCCTGCGATACTTGAAATAAAGGCTTGCATATTTGGCGCGACTTTTCCGACAGCTAAAGCACCAATGACAATTGCCATTGTAATCGTGATGACACTTGCACTAGAGACTTCGCCGGATATCAGAAATCGTGAGCCTTGCCAAAGTGATAGACCATAGGTCAAGTGCATGGTGCACATGAATGTTGCCGTCATGAGAGCGACGATCATCCGAGCTTTCACTCCAGCCTTCTCCGCCAGTAACAAGTGCACAAAGTAGCGTTTTGCAAACGTTTCTTGGATCCCAAAAGCGGAAACATGCCGAATCGAAGCGATAGCTTCTTCTGCAATAAGAGCACCTGTGCTGTAACATTGCAGGCATAACTTGCTGTACTTCACCGCCAGCTTCATGCCGATGATATTCGCGGCCGCAATCACCACCACTGAGCAAGTAAGAACCAAGGCTAATTTCCAGTACTCAACAAAGGCTATGATGAAGGCGGTTGAGAACGTCGCTGCAGCTGTTAAGCTCAGAGAGATCTTCCCTGAGATTCCTTCTTGGATAAGGTTCATGTCGGATGTGATGCGTGTGGTGACTTCACCGACTCCAAGAACGTCAAAGAAAGCAATGTTTTGCCGGACAATAGCCTTGATATATGCATGACGAAGACGTTGTGTCAAACATTCGCCGGTGTGGAAAAACCCAACGGTAGCGATGTAGACGAAAACAAATTCACCGAGTGCAAGGTAGACGAAATATATTGTGAACTTCGATATTAGGATGTCCAGAGAAGCCCCAGAGATCGTGTTGTTGCTAAAATCTTGGAAAGCGCCGACAAGCTGGCCATAGATGACCTGTAACCCTTGTCAGCTTCTCGTTCAGACTTCCAAATATATGAAGTAAGTAAAAAGGATGGGCAAAGACCGTTAGAAGGGGATTTAGCGCGCCAGCGATAATGGCAGAGATGCAACTGATGATCATGACTACAATGTCGAGCTTCGTCGCATACGCAAGAATGGTGCTTGTGCCTCTCCCAATATCCCCAGGGAGCCCATTCAATTGAGAATCTAGCACATCAGAATCAATTTCAGCTTGATCCACCCCCTTTTCATGATGTCCTTTGTCTCCACCAGTATTGGGGTCCGCAACAAAAGAACCAAACTCGGCATTTGCGGATTTTTCAAAATTTGATTTCTCAACTGTACGATATCAGCTTCCAAAAGTATCAGTGGCCTATGTCTGGTAATTCATTGGCAGTGATAAGAAAAGGACGTTTCACGAACCCATTTTTCCTAACGTCCAACTTGGGCCACTGGTGAATCAAACAAATATTGATGTCGAGCAGACAAATTTTTACGAAAACAAAGATTGTTATTATTGGAGTTTTGAGGCTAATGGGCCATATCGTGTAAGCATGAGGAGACAAGGAAGGTGGATAAGCCTGTTTTTCAGATCACACCTTATAATTTATATATCTCTCAACAGATCCCACTATAGTACAACTCGTGATTATCATCGAATCAAGATTATGCAGCTTGCGGGGATGCAGTTGATTGGCGATCAATTCCTGAAAAGGAAGGGGGGAATTGACAATTTGCTGGGTTCAATGGCACAATGGCCTGAGATAGATCAAGGCACCCGCTACGCGTGCACATATTGTACCCTCTCCCAACTTCCATAAGCCAGTGAACATGGTGGCCGAGTCCTTGTAATTCTCACGCATTCGGCTGTCAAATATATCAATATTCTCTTAGATACATGAACTCAGAATGGAATGCCCGCAGCAGTTGAAAGATGCTCTAATTTACTGATGGGTTGGCCTTCACTATTGCACTCGATATGGGATTTAGACCACCACAAATCTGGTCTCGCTTCTCACAGAATCCGCGAGCTTCAACACCTGGGCACGACTCTCGTGCGAAAATACCAGGTAATATGCGATCCAATTGAGCAGTCCCGAGCTTGGATCCTTCACACTGTCGCCTTTTTGCAGAAAGCAGTGACTCTGTGATATATGAGCAGCCAAGTCAGGGCGTCTCTTGCAGAGATCCGCGCAAACATCTCCAGATTCGAAAATGCCTCCATGGATGACTGGAATGAACACGATCTCACACCAGTATTGAGCACCGTTGCCGACTCTGCTGTACTGAAAGGGCACAGAGAGAGCCTTGGCGGCGTCCTTGTCCTGAATTGCAAAACATAAAGATACACCAGTGTAGTCGATACCATACGTACGCGTAGAGGCCAACAGGGCTTGGACTCCCGGTGGACGGGGGTTAATCTCAATAAGCCATGCTGATGGACTTGCATTCAGCTTCAACTTCTTGAGTTTCAGATCGAGAAGCCCACTTGTCTCGTCTGTCTGAAATTCCATGCTAGAATCTTTGACCCGAGCTTCGAGGTGGAAGAAGCCATCAGTGAATCCTAAATTCAGCAGACTCTGGTGTAGTGATGTTTTCAAAATCATCACTTCGATTGTGGGAAGAGCCGAGGGGAGAATGTTGGCAACCTCGATGAACGATTTCAGCGCAGAGGCTCCCTGACAATCGGCGTCTTTAGGGAAGTCGTCGCTTGCTTCAAAGAAGACCAGTTCACCATCAGCAAGAATAAAGTTTGCATCGACTTCCGGCCCATCGCAATATTCTTCAATGACAATATCATTCCCATGTCGCTCGAAATCAATTGCCTCAACTGCCTCCTTGAGTCCATCCTCATCGTCTACACGAAATACCCCTTCAGAGCCCCAGCCACTACATGGCTTGATAATGAGCGGATAAGATAGATCCGGTGACTCTTGGGCTATACGAACCGCTTCATTGACGCTAGAGGCGCGGTAGGCAAGATGCCCTTCGGCAACACTCGTCTTGAATTTGTCCGTCGCAATCCTGTATGCTTCAGGGCTTGGAGTTTTCAGACCCAGCATTTCCGCAGCCGCTGCGACGCCGACAAACAAGGGGTCGAAGAACGTCGTCAGACCATCAATCTTCAGCGCCCCTTCATTCTCTCCGTATCTCTGCAACGCTTCCACGATCCGGTCTGGAAATTTGGTATCTGGTTTTCGATCCATTGGCAGGAACGCCTCTCGCCAAGATGCATATTGAGGCCCTTCAAGCCAGTGGCCTGGTCTGTCCAGAACAATAATTGCGATGTCTAACGACCTTGCAGCCAGGAAAAGGTTTCGCCCCGTTTCAGGACTCTTGGTCCCTTCCACGATCGCCAGTGTCTTCCTTTTCCTCGCATTCTCACTGAGCCATGGAAAAGACAAACGAGTTTCAAGCTCGAGATCTAGAATCTCCAGGTTTGAGTTGATATTTGACGATGGCAAAAGCAGTATCCCTGCGCAGGACCTCGCAAAGATATTTAGGCAATGAGCAAGGTTAGAAACGGCTTCAGGCTTCGAGATACTACTGAAATGGCGTTTTGGCTGGCAGAAAGAGACGACTGAGCTGATAAGAGGGCAGTCCATTAGTCGAAGATTGAAGATATCCGACCGAATCATATGACCCTGTGCTTGAGGGATTATGAATTTGATGGCTTGTTGATGACCCTCGCGAGCAGAAGCTGAGCATTTTAGAGACTGTAGCAGGAAATTGAAGCCCAACACTGATCCATCTCCAAAGTGATGGTGTTTGATTTCCTCGGGGTGATCAGATGAAGGTGTTGTTATGAAGATTTGATATAAGGAGTCGTTATCATCAAACTCAAGCCATTCTATCGTGGACGCCTTCTGAACTCGGAGGATAACGTCAACAGAATGAAAGTAAGCACTCTTCAGAAGTGACGATTTCGCTTGTGTCTCCCAGGAGCAATCAAAGTTCACTAAATGGTGTTAACAGATTACAGGTACGAAGGTATGTGGTTGTGTTTGGAAACAAACACCTTCTGCTGTGCCATGCTTGACAATAAATTTGGCATGAAGAATCATTTTGCAGAGCGAATTTGGTTATGGAGAAAAGCTGGACAGAGAATTGGCGTGGTGTGAGTTGTTGGGATAAAGGAAGAAGAAGTAAAAGCTGGATTATAGCATAGCCAATTCAGATGAAAAAGAAAGTATCTGTGGTGTGACGTGAGATTTGAGGAAATTCGTGGGGATAGGCCTCTACTCAGACAATTTCAGCGACAGGGGCTGGCAGGGGCTGCCGCACCACATGCTGTCTTCCTCCAATCGGACCTGTAACCACTATTTACTGTACCAAGGGTTCAAGCGAGAGAATAGGAGGAGTGGACCACCTGCAGCGGCAGGGTGCGGGCGTGCGGCGCTCGCGATGGTCCAACGACTTCAAATCAACGACGGTGTAAGTATACAGTAACAAAGGTGTGCGTGATGGCGATAACAGCACGTAAGTAATTCGACAACGCACAAATCTCGGCCTAATCGGCCCTGAGGAACCTCACTGTTCAGTCCGGATGCCATTTCGTTCCTCATATTACCCTCCCTTTCAAAAGGGATGACCTCCACCACGTAGCGACCTGTACCAGCTGCCAAGTCCGTATGCTCATTACTTCCAGCCAACAAACTCCTCTGTCATTCCATCATTCGCAATCTTTTTCAAAGCATTCTAAGTTCTTCACACTTGCAAGTACAGCATCCATTATCGCGTACACAAACGGCAACATGGCAGACTACAGACTACACACTATATTCTACATCCTCACTAGCCTGCTTAGCCTTGCGGTGCTACATTGGACCGTCCACAAAGTGCTTCTCAGCATCTCCCGCAGCAAGTTTAAGAAGGCGAATAACTGTCAACCGATCCCCAAATATCCAAACAAAGATCCAATATTCGGCTATGATTACTGGCATGCTCTTAATAAAGCTGCCGAGTCACGGACTCTCCTTTCTTGGCTTCGCGAACAATATCGTCTTTACGGGAACACCTACTATGCCCGCCTACAGACTGCAAATGTGATCAGCACCTGCGATCCCGAAAATCTCAAAGCGATGCACTCAACCAAATTCAAAGATTTCGCCATCGATAGTCGCCGGAAGTTTGCTTTCTTACCATTACTGGGAGCCCATAGTGTTCTGCTTGCCAATGGCGCAGCTTGGGAACATAAGCGTGCTATGTTGAAGCCTAGCTTCAGTCGCTCCCAGTACACAAATCTCCCACTCTTCGAACGTCATGTCGGTCACCTCATCGAGGCTGTGAGAGTAGAAAATACGAAAAAGGGTCAGGTCGACCTTGCAGAATTCTTCCTCTGTCTCACTGTCGATATCACCTCCGAGCTCATGTACGGGACTTCCATTGAACTACTCACAAACGGGAACAAGGACCTTGTGAGGGACATGACTCAATCCGCAGAAGGTGGCCACGCTCGCTGGTTACTTGTGTTTCTGGCAAACATCATAGGCAATTCCACCTTCAGCAAATCGGTTAGCAAGGTTCGGAACTTCATGAAACGTTTTGTCGACGAAGCAATCTCTTATCGCCAACATTCTGAATCCAGAAGCATCTCCGCAAAGCCAACTGCCAGGAACTTCGAGGGACAACAAGGCACCGAGCCACTCGACGTAAAAGGCCGAGTTATTTATCTCCAGCAACTCAGCTTGGGCACCAGGGACAGGAAGGCAATCCTGGACGAGTTGACAACCATTCTTTTTGCTGGCAGAGATACTACTGCCGCGCTTTTGACTAATTTGTTCTTCGTTCTGGCCCACCGGTCAGATATTTACGATAAGTTACGAGCCGAGATCAGCGTTCTAGACGGTGAGAGACCGACTTTCGAACAATTGAAAGGATTCAACTATTTGCAAAGCTGTTTGAACGAGGGTACGTGGTTTGCACTCGACATTCTTTCCTCTATTATATCTAAAGTATTAGCTTGCTGACTTTTTGGGATGAAGCTTTGCGTCTCTATCCGGTAATTCCTATCAACACCCGCATGGCAGTAGTGGACACCACCCTTCCTGTTGGAGGGGGCCCCAAAGGGCAATCCCCTATCTTTGTCTCGGCTGGTACTAACATCGCTTTCCATGTCACTGCTTTACACCGGCGTAAAGATCTCTGGGGAGAGGATGCGGAAGACTTTCTTCCGGAACGCTGGGAGAAAATACAAGGTCAGGGAGCATGGATGTATCAGCCTTTTGGTGGTGGGCCGAGGAATTGCCCTGGCCAACATTTGAGCCTAGCTGAAGCAGCATACACTGTTCTCAGGATTGTGCAGGAGTTTTCCATGATTACCGGTCGAGATAGCGAGCCTTGGACAGAGCTTATCGCTTTGACCTGCACAAATGCAAATGGAGCCAAGGTTACTTTGACCGAAGCATGATTGCTCAACATAGCAAATGGTTTCAGCATCAATATATTGTGTTGAATGCATACTCTGGCACCTACAAATTTTTTCGTGAATTGACTTTTTGATTGATTGACCCAAAACGCCATCTTCAAAGGCTTTTCTAGCCCTCAATTTCCCTCTATTAAGCTTCTTGCCCTCCAGGAAGGGCGTTGACACGTCTTTTCTGGAGGAATGGAGCCCCCCTCTACTCCTTGCCTTACAGGCACTCAAAACGCCGACTTCACGCGGCCACTGGACCCCTCCACGCCTTATATAGGCGACCGTCTTCCGAAAAGAAGTCAGTTGGAACACCTTACGGTTCCTGGACCCCTTCCATACGGTGGGAAGACGCGTAAAACGACCACGGTAACAACAGCCCTCCAAGAAGGCATTGACGCCAGCATCTCTGAGGCTACACGCACTGCCGCGATCCTCAAAGAATTTGCAACACGCACAGATACCTTCACTTCTGGCTACAAGAGCCAGAAAAACCAACAAACTGCTGAAGCAATCTCTAACACGGTAGCACGTGCCCTGGTCGCGTTCTACCAAGAGTCCTTTGGCTCAACAGGCTCCCCTGGCATTACAAAGACTCTCCATATGCCAAGCTATGCCAGCGTGACCAAGTCAACTAGTCTCAAGGATACAAGGGCCCCTAGGCCAGACTTATTAATAAAAAGCCCCGAATTGACCGTCATGCTATCGGGGGCTGTCAAGGCTGGTGCAATCCAGTTAAGTGTACTCAAGTTCCACTGTGCGGACATTGTGGCGCCAAGATACAGGGACATGAGGGCCCTACTGGAGAGAACTGCCAGCATAGGGCAAAGTGCGCTAACTGCTGGGGCCCTCATAAGGCAAGCCATGATAACTGTCCTGCTCGACCTAAGACAAAGGACGGACGAATTATTCGACCTACAAAGGCTGAGATCAGGCGGATTAGGCAAGCAGGCAGGCAAGCTACCTTGGCAGCTGCAACAGAAAGCCGTACCCCTAACCCCACAGCAAGGGAGAGTGCCCCTGATGGGGCTGTCACTTCACCTACTAAGCGCCGGAACGGGGCACGCATTACAGAGTACGAGAATACAGGCAGCCAACTTACTTCTACCCCTGCCTCTCCCTCAGCCCTTACCTCCGGAATCAGCTCCGGCAACAGCCGGCCGTTGAGATCTACTACTAGACAACAAAACCTCAATGTCAAGCTACTCTCAAGGAACTCCCTCCAATGCAATTTGTTTGGGCCAGTAGAAGAACCGACAACTACCTCAGTGGAGCTCAGCTCTAGTGACGACGAGATGGATGATACCACTCAGTAATGGCAGACACTCAAGGGTATTCGCAACAGCAACGGCCCCCTAGAGACCTACTGGTCTGCTGGGCTAATGTAGGGAGGATTGGCCC
>MU254388.1:0-12769 GCA_019669825.1 Calycina marina
TGCTGGCCAGGTGAGAGCGAAGAATATGAGTATTCGGGTCCAATGAGCTAGAAAACGCGTCCTAATAGCGCGTTTTTGTGTGTGTCTTTTGTGTGCGCAAGGTACTGTGTGTGATGCTGGGTCAGGAAAAGAGTATCTTGCAGCACGTGATGCTGTGACCTCCAGCTCAACAACAAACTGGACCTCTGCCCTGCGTGAGACATCAAGTCTAAAGCAAATGGAATTAATCGTCGTCGATGCGATCTCGTTCTACTTACGAAATAGGTATGTATCTCGTCGCAAATTATGTTGGATATCTCAGCCACGCCACAGATCCTCCTCAAAAATAGAAGAAAGGCTGTGTGACACTTCGCCAATATGTAAGATGCTCACTCACGACCCACTATTTCCGAATGACACAAAGTGATTGGTCACATTTCTTTTCCGCTCTTACTTTTCGACAATATTGGATTACAACGGAGATCTTGAGCCTCATCCTTCACTACCTCCAGTATCGTAGTCCCAACCTTACCCATGTCGGATATGGGGCTTCGCGTGTGAAGAGCCGCAATGTTCATGAGCTTGTAGCCGCCCGGCCCCCTGAGCAAGTGTGCGGGAGGCTCAAGACTGCTTGTTTATGAGATACCTAAATCTTGCGTGAGTTCTACATTGTATCTTCAGGTCTTCAAGTCTTCTCATCTACCATCTATCATCTTTGGATTTATTACGGCGCCGTCTTTACTTGTCCTATTCTCTCAGGTTTGATCTCAAGCCTGTGGTTTCATTACATAGCTTCATTTGTCCATCATGTCTTCTGCTTCAGCCGATTCTTTCGCTTCTTACACACCGTTTACAACGCCATGCGCATCTCCCCCGCAAACCTACAGGAGCAGCATCGTTTCTTCAGTCATTGAAAGCGTCAAGTTAGGAGCATTAAAGTTCTCCTTCAGGATCCCCGCTGCACTTCACATTCGCACATCACAACTTATCGATCAGTATCTCACATATATCACGGCAACTCAAGCTGAGCCAAGAACTCTTCTTAGTCTTATCGTCAAGTTCATACGGTTCAACGTCGATGCTAATCGGCACAGGCCTGATACGGATATACTCAGCATCCTGATCGAGGTATTTGAACAGAGATACCTGTTCCAGGATGACGTGCATTGTCTTGATACCCATGAAGATCTCACCTTGGTCGATGAAGATGTTGTCGGAATATACTACCAGGCATGTGCTTTGACTCGACGCGACCCTGATGCGAGAGCCCCCGCATTGCTCCGAGCAGCCGACAATGGCTCCGTCAGTATTTACACCATATTTGGGGGTCAAGGCAGCACATCGACATTCTTCGAGGACCTTAGACAGCTTCATACTACATACGCAACATTAGTGGCAGACTACCTTAACTCTACCGCTGAGCTCCTGTGCAATTTATCAAGAGATAAGAGCTGTCAAGGCATGTTTTCTCAAGAAATTGATATATTGAAATGGCTTCGCCAACCGGAATCGACACCAACCCCTGAGTTGCTTGTCTCTTCGCCCTATAGCTTCCCGTTGATTGGATTATTGCAACTATTGAACTACATGGTGGCATTAAAAGTGGTTGGCGAAACACCGAAAGACTTCCAAGGCCATCTCAATGGTTCAAGTGGTCATTCCCAAGGTATCTTCAGTGCAGTAGCTGCAGCTGCAGCTGATTCGTGGGAGTCATACCATCGGATTTCATGTTCGGTTCTCACAACATTATTTTGGATCGGGGTCAGGAGTCAACAAGCATATCCCGAAACCCTCTTGGCCCAAGACTTAGTCAGAGACTCGTCAGTACACGGAGAGGGTGTGCCAACACCGATGTTGAGCGTGCGCGAGATGTCACAGTCACATTTACAAAAGCAGATCGACAGTGCCAATAAACACTTTTCCTCCTCTGAACAAGTGTTCATCGCATTAGTCAACAATTCACAGAACTTCGTTGTAGCAGGTCCGCCTAAATCTCTGTATGGACTAAGTGCGAATCTTAGACAGCTCAAGCCTGCACCCGAAGAAAATCAGTCTAAGGTTGTCTACTCCAAGCGTAGACCAAATTTCTCTCACAATTTCTTGCCCATCACAGCTCCTTTCCACAGCGCATACCTCGAAGCTGCGACTTCAATAATCCTCCAGGATGTGAGAGATCATGAGATTCTGGGCTGCAGTCTACAGATCCCAGTGTATGACCCAAGCACAGGTGCGGACCTTGGTAGCTCAGCTGGTAATATTATCCCAGAAATGGTTCGTATGGTCACGGAAAAAGTTGTCAATTGGCCGTCTGTAACAAAGAAGTTCTCTAATGCCACTCACCTCCTCGAGTTCGGACCCGGTGGACCATCTGGCATTGGAATGCTCACTAGTCGCAACATGAACGGTCGTGGGGTTCGAGTCATTCTCGCAGATAGAACACAGGGCACAAATACAACCATAGGCTATAGACCCGAGCTGCTTAGCCGCCATGAAGACAACATAGTTTACGGCTGTGATTGGCAAGCAACGTTTGCCCCTCGCGTTGTGCAGACTTCAGCTGGCGAATTGGTCGACACGAAGCTTAGCCGAGTTCTTGGATTACCTCCGTATATTATTGGCGGTATGACACCTACGACGGCTGCATGGGACTTCGTGGCTACAGCTATGAATGCTGGTTATCATATCGAGCTCGCTGCTGGAGGGTACCATAAGTCTGAGGACTTAGAAGAAGCACTGCTAAAACTCGAGAACGCTATTCCAATCGGGCGCGGTATCACGGTCAACGTCATATATGCCAGCCCACAAGCAATTGCGTGGCAAATACCGCTTTTGGCTAAGCTTCGTTCACAAGGTGTTCCCATCGATGGTCTTACTATAGGAGCTGGCGTACCTTCGCCGGACGTTGCTGAGAATTACATTAATTCCGTTGGCCTGAAACACATTTCTTTCAAGCCTGGATCCGTTGCAGGCATTGAGGCCGTGATCGATATTGCCAAG
The DNA here is from genome assembly GCA_019669825.1 of Calycina marina. Classification (NCBI taxonomy): domain Eukaryota; kingdom Fungi; phylum Ascomycota; class Leotiomycetes; order Helotiales; family Pezizellaceae; genus Calycina; species Calycina marina. Next base: position 2,977 of record MU254388.1, read on the forward strand.
GCGTACCCTGCATTCCCTGTAATACTGCAGTGGACTGGAGGACGAGCTGGAGGTATGTACAGGCTCAGCTGTGTCTAGTTTTAGACCTTCTGTGTTGAGACAATAGTCACTGACTTGCGTAGGGCATCACTCCTGTGAAGATTTCCATCAGCCCATCCTCTCAACCTATGGTGCTATTAGACAGTATCCGAATATCATTCTGGTTGCAGGTAGTGGCTTTGGAGGTTCTGACGATACGTATCCCTACATGACAGGTGATTGGTCATTGTTCTACGGCCAGCCTAAGATGCCCTTCGATGGGTGCTTGTTCGGTAGTAGACTGATGGTTGCAAAAGAAGCACACACTAGCCTTGCGGCCAAACTCGCCATTGTCAATACGCCGGGTTTACCTGATCATCAATGGGAGCAGACTTGTAATGGCGCAAATGGCGCGGGCGGGTATGTACATTCCTAGTGATATATGATTGGTTGATGTGCTCAGAGACAACGATTACTGACTTGAATAGGATCATTACTGTGATCTCAGAGATGGGTGAGCTTATTCATATGCTGGCAACCCGTGGTGCGAAGTTATGGTTCGAGATGGACCAGAAGATATTCAAGCTTCCACCTTCGCTTCGCGTCGAGGCCCTGCAAAAGAACCGAAGCTGGATAATTGCGAAGCTTAACGCTGATTTTCAGAGAGTATGGTTCGGACAGGATGCTGACGGCCACTGTGTCGATCTTGAAGACATGACTTATGGAGAAGTCTTACGCCGCGTTGTCGAGCTCCTTATGGTCAAGCGTAGAGACACATGGGACTGGATTAACGATTCGTACGAAGCGTTCACGCTTGACTTCATTCGCCGCATTGAAGAGCGGTTCAGCAAGTCAAAGACATATACCATCTTGAAAATCAACAAGAGCGAGGACGCTCGCCAGCAGATCCTGGATCTAGTACTAGGTGATTACCCAAAGGCTCGTGATCAACTGATCACACATCAAGATGCGCAATATTTTCTGCAGCTGTGTCAGCGCCGTGGTCAAAAGCCCGTTCCATTCATTCCAACTCTAGATGAGAATTTCCAAACGTACTTCAAGAAGGACTCCCTATGGCACTCAGAGGATCTGGATGCTGTTCTTGATCAGGATGTGCAAAGTATGTAATACTTCAGCTCTACCGGAACCAACAACTGACTTGCATAGGAATCTGCATCTTGCACGGCCCAGTAGCTGCCAAGTATTCCATACGTGTGGATGAATCGGTCCAGACCATAATGGACGGTATTAAAAATGGCCACTTGGCTCGTCTAATCGCAGATGTTCACAGTGGAGAGTCGGATATTCCACACAATGCGAACCTCTCCTGGACCAGGCGGGGAAACAAAGCGTCTACCCTAGATGCGCTCTCCAAGTTTCATAAATGGACCATCACTGAGACTGCCCACAAGCACATTTACCGAGTTCCATCCGCTCGAGCCGATCTACCAGCTACAGAATCTTGGCTTCACCTGCTGGCCGGATTGGAAGGCAACTGGCGCGAAGTCCTCTTTCTGACAGCCACCGTCATGAACGGTCGCCGATATCAATCCAATCCGATCAGAGATGTATTTGCGCCCGCTCCCGGGCAATTGGTTGAGATTTCAAACCCGAGTCATCCTTACAACGGCTCTGTAGCTCTCAAGACACGCTGCTCAGAGCGAGGCGAGTATATCACAGTGGCCAGCGTAGAGTTTTGGGGCAAGCTGAACAAGGTACTACTTTGCCTCTGGAACAGGCCCTCCCCATCCAGCAAAAGCGTCGCGCTGCCCATCAGATTTACATTCGATCCCAGCATTGGAAACAACCCAATCGCCAACATTGTCGATGACCGCAAGGAAAGAATCCGAAACTTCTACTGGCAGACGTGGTTTGATAGCCCATACAATGCTAATATGGATCCAAGTCGAGTCTTTAGTCGGCAGTCACTCGTGACTGCCGAGTCAATCCAGAGCTTCGCGAAGTCTGTTGGCTACAGAGGCGAATCTGTAATAGCAAGAGATGGACAGCCGATCATAGCTCCAATCGACTATTCGATCGTCGTAGCCTGGAAAGCTATCACCGAACCACTTTTCTGTGCGTCTTTTGACGGCAACCTTGTGGATCTTGTCCACCTCTCCAACGAGTTTCGGATGATACCTGGCGCTTCACCGCTCGTCGTTGGCGACACTGTTCAAACTAGTAAGTAAAACCCTTCCACCTGTCTCTCAAACATATGGGCATAATCGAGACAAAGCTAACCTATAACAGCTTCGAGAGTGACCGCAGTTGTCAACCAAGACTCAGGCAGAATGGTAGAGGTGTCTGGAACAATTATGAGGCAAAACGTACCAGTCATCGAAGTTATTTCTCGCTTCCTATTTCGCGGAAAGTATCAGGACTACGACGGGACATTTAAGCACGAGCAAGAAATTCCTCGTGCCATCAAGCTTGTCGGAGTCAAGGATCTCGCAGTATTGACTTCGAAACCTTGGGTGCATTTGGAAGTTGATGAGTTGGAACCAAACCAAACGCTGGAGTTCCGCCTGCGCACTTCGAGCTACTTTAATGGCAAGTTGCGCTTTCAACTAATCAGCACCACTGGCGACATCCTGTTGCAGAGGTCGTCGCAACTACCGCTTCGAATTGGAAGCATCAAGTATGAAGCGGTTAGCGTATCTTACAATGAAGTCTTAGGCTTCCTGGACCGGGTCGGAAGCCATATCGACCAACCTATCTTGTTGAAGAACCCCATCATAATCAACGAGAGCGGAGAAGATCATGTGCTCATTGCACCAGCTTCGAATGAGCCCTATGCCACCGCATCTGGAGACACCAATCCTATCCATATCTCGCCAGTCTTCGCCAAATACGTCAAACTCCCTGGGACGATCACTCATGGAATGTGGACAAGTGCAGCTGTGCGAAGTCTACTCGAGACTATCGATGACCATGCTGGCCGGGTTTGCAGCTGGAAGGCCAATTTTGTCGGCATGGTATTGCCTGATGACAAGCTCCATGTCGTTTTCACCCACACTGCCATGATTGGCGGCAGAAAGCTTATCAGAGCCGAAGCTCGCAACGCAGAAAGCAACGATCTGGTGCTCACTGGCGAAGCCGAAGTTGATCAACCAGCCTCTACATACATATTCACCGGCCAAGGATCGCAGCGTAAGGGTATGGGCATGGAGTTGCGCGACAGCAGCGCAGTCGCTCGAGCGGTGTGGGACAGGGCCGATGCTTACTTTGAGAAAACTTACGGCTTCAACATCACAAATATTGTGAAGAATGACCCCAAGCAGCTTACGGTCCACTTTGGTGGGCCTAAAGGAAAGAAGATTCGCCAAAACTACATGTCACTCACCCAAGACACGACCCTTCCCAATGGTTCGATCGCCACGACCCGCCTCCTCCCAGAGATCACACCTCGATCTACCTCTCACACCTTCCGATCTCCAATCGGACTGCTGTCAGCTACCCAATTCACCCAACCAGCACTCACTCTCATGGAAATAGCGTTATTCTCAGATCTGTCCTCCAAAGGGCTCATCGCGCCCAACGCATCATTCGCCGGACACTCCCTCGGCGAATACGCGGCCCTGGCCGCCCTCGGCGGTGGGATCTTGCCTATCGAAGTCCCTGTCGCCATCACTTTCTTCCGCGGACTCGCGATGCAGCTGCACGTTGAGCGCGACGCGCAGGGCCGCTCCGCGTACTCCATGTGCGCACTCAACCCCAGCAAGCTGCCTTGCTGCACCGAGGTGACGCTGCGCCGCATGGTTGCGCGCATCGGCACGCATACCGGCTGGCTGCTGGAGATTGTCAACTTCAACATCCGCGACCTGCAATACATCTGCGCGGGCGAGACTAGGGCGCTGTCGCTGCTCACTGATCTGGCAAACTACCTGGTTAGTGAAAGCATCAGTCCCGCCTCCCTCGATGACGATGCGTTCACTGCGCTTATTTCGCGGCTGGCGCTGGCTACGGAAGCGAAGCCCCAGCCGTTGGACTATGAGCGTGGGCCGGCGACGGTACCGTTGAAGCAGATCGACGTGCCGTTCCATTCGTCCTTTCTGGAGAAGAACGTTGCGTCATACAGGACGTTCCTGCGTGACATGATACAAAAAGAGAAAGTCGACGTGGAGAAGCTCGTCGCGAAGTGGATCCCTAATATCACGGGTAAGCCGTTTGGCATCTCGAAGGCTGATTTCATGGAGCTGGAAGAGGTTACGGGAAGTCGAAAGATCAGCGAAGTGTTGGCGCGCTGGGAGGAGTTTGATGCTAGAAGAGCCGCTTAGGTTCGTGTGGTTTATATTGTATATTGTGTTTTATTTCTGTATACATGTCTTTTGCTCTTATATCGCTTTTGTTTTGGAAAGTGGCTTGGTTATAAAGAGTTAGATACCCCATATTCAGAGAGCTGGAAAAGCTATTGGCGCATTGGAGCTTCTACAGGCAAATTTAACAAGCTCCTTACATCAATGTTCTCCTGGTAGTCTCATCTCGTGACCTCAAGTTTGTTTCCTGAATATGTTTGCACTTGCTCACTGAATATGTTGTAGTCATCTTCATTCCCAAAGAACGATACAACGACCAGTAATCGATAGTCATAAACTTCTTATGCCGGACTTCTCGCCTCATTATTTTCCTTTACAAACTGCGACCCGTGATAGTCCTTCGCAATCCCACTCGTCGCCACATTGCCCCAGTCAGGCAACACGCCCATCGCTGGTTTCGATGCGTCAGGAGTCGAGTTCGAAGACCCGCCTTCTTGTCGAGAGAACACCGCTCCCAGCGGCATCGTGTCGAAGTGGATGGGAACGGTGGTGCCGTGGAGGAAGAGATACCAGTAGACTACGCCGTTGAAGAATCCGCCACCGATCACGTTGCCGATGAGAGATGGAATCATGGATTTCCAGATGTAGTAGCCCGTATTCAGGGGTGCGGGACTCCCAGACCAGATGGCAAGGGGGATGAAGTACTGTTTAATAGTCAAAATTGTGCGAGCAATACTGAGAGTTTGAGAAGATTGGTAGCGACGCACCATGTTTGCAATGACGTGATCAGCTCCTAGCCCGACAAAGCACATGACTGGGAACCATATAGCAACGATTTTGGAGATGATCTCACGAGATGAAGTGGCTAGAAAGACAGCAGTGCTAGTCGAAATTAGCGTTCTTAAACCCTACACGGCTTTTGCAACTTGGATGTACAAACCAAACAAGCCAATTACCTACAGTCACATGTCTATTAGCTGCTGGCAATTTGGAGAGCGAGGAGCAACTTACAGATGATTCCGTTCAACAGAATTTGTGACCACTCACTAGTGACGGCCTTCTTCCTCGCAAACGCCAGCGCCTCATCCAAATAATCACCGGTGGCAAAGTCTCCAGCATAAGCCGTCAACATCATGAAGAACAGTGCTCCCGCCAGATTTCCAAAGAAACTCACGACCCAGGTCTTGACTAGATCAAGAACCCTGCATCTCCGGTGTAGTAGGGCTACCACGCTATACATGCAATAACTCGTGAACAAGTCGGCTCCAGTGAGCACGACCATGATGAGACCGACGGGGAAAACCATGGCGGCGATTATTTTTATCAGTCCCGGGGCATAGCTCTGAAACCATGGCGACGAGAGCGTGGTGAGCGATAGCGCACAGCCAAAGGAGATCAGAGCACCGCCCATGAATGAGTTTATGAAGAGCTTGTCGATTCTCATGCGTGCCTTTTTGGCGCCGATTCTGGAGATCAGCTCGATCGTCTGTGCTGGCGTGAACGCGTCCATGTTGGCTACTTTTTGTTTGTTTCGTTGGTTCCGAGATAGAAAAGAAGAGAGGGGAGGAAGGATATATATAGGGAGTTTGACAGCGGTACGTGCTGTATTTGAATACAAGTGCTTACCTACCTTGCCTTACATTGCCACAGATCTGCAGGAAAATTTGATCTCCACGTTGGAGAAATGGAGACTGGGGACAGCGATCCGACTCCTCCATAACCTTCCACTTTTACGGCATTGGCGGTCAACGACGCCTTCTTGTTCGCTCGTCGTTGGCTAGCGGGATGACATGGTCTCCTCCCTCGGCTGACAGTCCTGTAGGAGATTAGTCTTCCATTCAGAGTCAGCTTCTCCTCAGTCTTCAATTTCGTAATGACTGCTGAGAGTTCCCTCCCTTCATCTTTACCTGAGGAAAAGCTCCAATGCTTGAGTAAAACCCGCATGCAGTCTCAACTTGTAATGCCTTCTGCACGAGGTCTTACCATTCGAAAGAGATTCCTTGGTTAAAGTGCTGACGTCGTGCGTAGGTATTGAGGCTCAAGAAGAAGCTTCAAAGCCAAGCACACTAGGTACAGGCCAAGCCTCGGTACAAAGAAGCCAACGGCTGACTTGTATCTTTTGATCTCGAACGACTGAAGTAGGCCTATCTTTGTTGCGCTATCGGGATGTTTTTTGACTGGGAGATTGAATTTGCCAATTCGACCACTTTGTCAGATTTTGTTGGTTAGCGGACTCGGATCTCCTGCCATATAATGTCGAGGAGATGTCTGCTCCAACAAACGGACCACAGGGTGTATCAGAATTGACTGCGCAGGGGCCACCCACATCAAAACATCAACAAAACAACATCCTTCCAACATCATTTTTAGCACATATGGCCACGCCAACATCTCCTAAGAGATCTGACAGGAACAAGTTTGATAATATTAAACGCGCTCGTTTCTTTGATATATATGATACTAAAGAGAAAGACGCGTCTATTGGCCAAGTCTGCAAGCGACTGGATTAACATCTCCCTCCTTCCACAGCCCGTATTTGGCTTAAACAACGCGAATTAGTTGGATCTACTGCTATCAGAAGGACTAGAAAGCTATCCTCTAGACTTGGGAGGAAGCGCCTAGTATCAGCAGCTGACGTAGGGAGGGTAACCGACCCGGATGATCCCATCCACAAAAAGCCATTTCAAGAACAAGCAGAACTACTAGAAAATAAGCCTTCCGCGCGTACTCTTCAACGCTATACAGCTCAGCGTGGTGCTCATCGGTTCAAAAAGCCTTATACTACTGAGATCTCTGGGAGAAACAAGCCGAAACGCGTCAAATATGGCGAAGAGCACGATAAAGAGACTCTTACCTGCTTCTGGCAATACGTGCGGTTTACGGATGAAGTCCACTTCTAATCCGTGAAGCTCCAGAACAAGGCGGAATATGAGCTCCGTTATCCAGGTCAAGAGAGGAATTTCAAAGAGACTGAAATCTCTGGTTTAGACGTCACGATTTATTGCGCTGCTGGAGTTTCTTACATCCACAAAGATCCTCTCATCTTCTACAAAGATTCAATATAACCATTAGAAAAGGGCTATAAACCACGGAAGCCAAAGAGAACTTTCTACCAGACTGATGAAGAGTATAAAGAAGTAATAGAGGAGTGGGAAGCCGTACAGCCAGAAGCGGAGGTTATACCTAAAGGCAACGCAGTGGCACAATAGTTCTACGCTAAGGACCTCCCAGGCACATCGAAGAGATTAAGGCCTTAGAAGAGCGCTATGATCATCGCTTTCGCCTCCAAGAGGATGGAGATCCATCCCACGGTAATAGGTCTACCAACAACCCCTGTGCTCGTCTCAAACGTGGTGCAGGGCACGAAACATTTATCCACCCAGCACAATCGCCAGAACTGAAACCGAAAGAGGCTTGTTGGCAGATAGTTCAGCAACGGTTACGTGGTGGAACTTGGAAGACAGTAGCCGAGTTCGAGGCGGCAATTAAGAGGGAGTGGAACGCAATTAAGATCCAACAACCGGAAAACGCGTCAGAAAGATGCCGTGGAGGTGTAAACGTGTTCAGGAACTTAAAGGGAAGCGAATTAGGTCCTCTTTGTGGTAATATGTTTGATAATAGTAATTGATCAATTATGTGGTGGCGGCCCCCACGCAGTCAATTCTGACAGACCCTGTGGACCTCTCCTTATGTCATGTTGAGTTTGATTGATTGATCATGTCATACACGGATCCAGCAGTCCTTCGGACTGCTATACTGGGATGGTCCAGTTTCAGCGCGTGTTATGTTGAGCCGACGGCAAGATAACTCAGGCTGGCAAGTCGAACTCCCACCTTCACGTTGGTGCTAGCTGTAAACGCCTCCTCTCTCCGAGATGTAGGATAGCTAAGTTGGAGCTCTGGCAACGACAACGAACTCGCGCTTTCACGCTAGCGAGTCAAACCCCTTTCACCGTTCGTCAACATCTGCGACTTCGCTTTACAGCTCGACAAACTCTGGTGTAGTAGCTGTACTCGTCCGACCAAATGCTGCCATAATGAACGAAACCGTCTCCGCTTCAGAGTTTTCACCCAACTCTTGGCGCTACGCACGACTGCGAACATATAAGAGGAGGATACAGCGGATATCAATATAATAGCAATATCTCATGCCAGTTCTTACGAGTCGGTAGATGCGGATCCCTACTACACTGCTCTTCTTGGCGAAGAAGATGTCGACCAACTTCACTTCCCTTCCAAAACCTCCGGTACCTTCGATACGGTCGGCGTACCGCTCTCTACTCTACATACTCGCACCTTAGCCACCTTGGATACGAAGGGCTTCTCTTAATGAGCTTCCAGCAATTCCTCTTACTCGTTGCGATATTGAACCTGGCTATCGGACTCGACTAGACCTTTTCTTCTCGACAATTCAGTTACAATATATTCTGGCAGACCCCGACTTCAAACCCGAGGCGCCGAGGAATAAACAAAAGGGGGATATATTGGTTGGCGGGACTACATAAAGGAATATACAAAAAATACTCCTTGCCCTGGAGCTGAATTAAGAGATATCGGGAGCTACGCCCTTTGGTTGCGTACTTCGGTACCTGGTCTCTCGCTCTTTCTCTTGCACCAGCTTGGTTTTGGCGCTTTCCCTAGAGACAGCACATTTGAAATCTTCATTTGGTTGCTTGGTATTACGTAAATGGGTTAATCTGCGTACTTTGAGTACTAGGCCAAACGGATATTTATAGAGGATACTCTACTTTGTGGAGGAAACTAGAAGGGATATGTAACGACACAAGTAAGGTCCAGAAATCCAGAAGGGGCATATGGGATTGAATTCGTACAAACCGTATGTATTCACTTATAGATCATCTACGAAGGAAACTAAAAGAATGAAGAATACATATCACGAAACCCCCTGGCGCTTTTATGCACAGCTCATGCCTTGGCTGCTTAATAACACGCTGCTGCCTGAGGCATTCGGAACCTGTCATGGTTATCACAGGATATAGAATAGGAAGATATACTATCCGAGGAATAGGTATCTGGCCTAGGCAAGAAGGCCACAAGTGTTACATAGCCTTTGGCTGATACAGCACTAATGGAATTAATCAATCAACGTCAGCGAATAGTTTAAGGGGAAGTTTTCAGAAATTGATATTTTACCTTGTAAAATATCAGGTCACATAATTCAGTTTCTCCTGCCTTGGCGTCTAAAGAGGTATACCTCTCCATATACCAGACATTGAGGCATCATGGCTGTTAGATTTCATGGGGTGTCAGCGCATAGCAGCCTGGGCTATCGGCCAGGTCCGACTGTGCGGTCTGCTCCGAAGCCACTGCATCCTGAGCAGCCCAGATATGCTGGCAAGCCTACATGTATATAAACAGATAACGTGGTTTATCAGTATCCGGTTAATATCAGTATCCGGTTAAATTTTCGCGTTTTCTCCACTCCCTAGCTTTAACACGCGTTAATTTAACAACAAAACTATGTCTGTTCATACTCAAGAAGCTAGAATTATCTTAGCT
>MU254389.1:0-12675 GCA_019669825.1 Calycina marina
GTACGTATTTTTGAGTTGGAATTGTACTGCAGTACGTATTAAGCCGTGAGATTACTGCAGTAATTACGGCGTACGTACTACTGGCTACACTGGCTTTATAACGACCTTTTGAGGCGATATCCCTCTCTTAGCCATCCAAGCTTCAACTTGGACTAGTAAGGTCATCGTCGCCAGCGAACTTACATATCTGCTCAATGTATTTACTCGCGAACAGCCTGATATCATTGAATCGACCTTCTGCATCGTAGCTCGCTCCCAGCAGCATGAAGGATTCCAAGGTGAATATATGCTCAGGTCCTGTTAAAGAAATGAGTATTGCCTTACTTAGATGAAACAGCAAGGATGTACTAACCATCATGTTTAGGTTTCTCCAAAAGATCCGTTCATAAACCTGAGTAGCCTCACTGTGCCGACCCAGAAGGTTCAAATGCTCAGCAAGCTCTTGTAGTTTATCCATGGTTGCGGGATTACTTTGACCCTTCAAAGCGCTTCTCAGACGTCTCTCCAAGTAATTGTTCGCACCCTACATGTCTTATATTGCGTTTCCGCCAGACAGTCGCATGTCGGAGGGCTAGAAATAGCGAGGTTTCGTGGTCGGGACCAAGCAGAACGCCAACTTGTTGCCTTGCACCTTGGCATACATCTTCGCAGTCTTCGTAGCGTCCTTGCTGTTGTATCGCTCTGCACAGACTTTGAAGCGCTGCGTCATAGAGCTCTCGATCTGCATCCCGCTATTCCGAGATCGTCGATCTGTAGAGCTGCAGGATGGGATATTGAAATTTCTCGCTTGCTTACATTTCTCCATTGCTTTGCGAGGCGATCGGGATCTTTATAAGTGTGAGGGTTAGAAGCCATTTAGGTGCTCGGGCCAAGGCCCTCGCTTAATTTAGCGTGCTTCCATAACTTTCTCCCTGTTTCTCGTATGTTCTACAGCCTGTACGCTCCTTATTTGAGCATATGCTCACGCATGTATTTACTCTTCACGCACTTCTTATAGTTTAATACTGAAGCCTACCTTTGAGTTATCGAGGTCTGGCCTCTCACAATAAGAGATGGTTGTGTGTGATAATCCTTCGGTTCCCATCGAGAATGAGCTTCTTTTCGATAATACTAGAACCGCCGCACCGCACCAAGCATATCCTACAGGACTGCTACACCGTGAATGGGGTTTGCGTGATACTCGAGTAGCTCAATACCCCATGACACGCGATGGGAATATGCAACATACGCGACTACAAAGATCAACCTAGATGAGCTGCCGGAACGCATCCAGAGAGCGTTCGAAGTCCCTCAAATATGAACAAACGTTTCCCATAACTGTCAAAGTACGATCACCTTAAAGGTAGAACCAGAGCTCTCAGGAGGAGGGCGCCGGATTGGCTGCCTAAGCGATCACCTATCCGGTCGTCGGATGCCTCGAGTTCGAGAGCAGCCATCATCCTAGATAGGCGAGAACCGCTCACATTGAGAATGAAAACAGCGGACGGCCATGGATTCACTTCTACATCTGGCTCCACAGGATTTCTGTCGGTTCCAAAATTTGAATATGCATCGTCGAGTCTTTGCATTTCGAACTCCACGATTGTCTTAAGGTCTTCATCCTGATTTCTATCGGAACCTGATGACTTGAAGCATCTTCCAGATAGGCTCGTTTGATGACCGGTTCCAGTCGCTCCCAGATCTCCCTTAATAGAGCTGCTTGGTTGCGACTACAGGTGACTCCGATGCTCTTTCGCTTGCTTTGAATGATTGATGTCTCTGAAGCAGAAGCAGTGGCACAGGTGGTGAGTTTGGGTTTGCCTTCCTTGAAGAAGTTGCAGAAGTCATTATCACATTCTCGTAGAGACGGATCTATTCCCTAATTAATGGAATCTATAAGTTGTGAAATCTACATCAGAGCCAGAGTAAATAGTCCTTAGATATATGATCTTCATGAAGAGGATTGTTCTGGATTGAATGCTTGCGAGCAACAGTACACTGCGAGGTAAGTGGAAATGCCAGACTATGAAGCTGTGCCTTTCTGATATCCCGGGGAAACTTTTGGTACAGCTCGTCCCTTGGCCCAGGCACTTACGCACGCATCAGAAGAATATTAACACCTAACAAGAGGCTCAAAGTTAGTAGATTGTAGGAATAAAAATTGTGCATCAGATCTTATCAGGAACAGAAAGTAGAAACCCTGAGACACTAAAGAGGTGCTGAAATATATATATGCACGTGATTCAGCAACTCAACATCACAAGCACCTTACCAAGAGCCACGCCTTTCAACGGCATGATGAGCAGGGGCGATGCCTAATTCTACCTCGACGTGGCACATCTCATGCCGGTGAACGATAAAGTCTTCTCTAAGGCTGCATGCATGAGCACCAAGATAGATACAAATGAAAACCTTGTCGGGGACGGTCTTTCCGACATTTAGATGTCACAACCATGGCGGCCAGCGACAAATACCAGTTCAATGTCTAAGCGACGAGAAATTGAAAGCAGAATACAAGATACATGACTTTTGTATTCTGGAAATGTTGAGCCGGCGGTAAGTTGCGCGTCCATCGAGCTTTTGGCTCTAATTTGCATCCATTCCGGCCCTTTGCTTTCTCTAGAACACAAGATAGAGGAAGACTCGATAGTAGCAGTATAATCGCAGAAGCAACGACACCATTCGAGACCTCCTACAATAAAATGAGTCCGATACAATTTAATGAAGAGGAGGGAAGAAGAAATGGTTGCCGCAAAACTTTATTTTAATACAAGCCGAAGTGTTTGCCTGAGGCATCTTTCTTGATTCTCTAGCGCACGATTTCATGAGCTCATCCAATCATACTGAATTGAAGGTAATCATAGCTCAAGAACGTCTCAAGAGGCATTGTTGAATTGATCTGCCATCAACCTTCATACAACCTCGTTCCGTCTCTTTTCTGTTGATCTGAAGGGAGTAAACGATGTTGCGCCAATCTCTGGCACGGTCGGCCCTGCGAGCGGGCAAGCAATGCTCCAATGTACCGAGGATGTTCGCGACAACCACCAGGAAGCAAGCAGAGGTTCAGCTTACAATTGGTGAGTACCATTGGGTTAGTGGGCTGCGGTGAAGGACATGAGACTAACTTGAGAGACAGATGGCAAGACGGTATCGATCGAGGGTACGTGCGGCGGATCCTAGATGTGCTGGCGGGAATACTGACCACTACAGCCGGTTCTGCTTTGATCCAAGCTTGCGAGAAAGCCGGAGCTGTAGTTCCCAGGTACGTTCATTCAGGCAGTCTTATGCTACAGTGCTAAACTAGATATAGATACTGCTACCATGAGTGAGTCTAGTACTCGACGTTCTCTTGAACACCACTAATATACAACTCAGCAAACTCATGATCGCCGGAAACTGCCGTATGTGCTTGGTAGAGGTTGAGAGAGCACCAAAGCCTGTTGCATCTTGCGCGTGGCCAGTGCAGCCAGGAATGGTTGTCAAGACGAACTCGCCACTTACACACAAAGCACGAGAGGGAGTGATGGAATTTCTGCTGGCCAACCACCCCCTCGATTGTCCAATTTGCGATCAAGGAGGGGAATGCGATTTGCAAGATCAGTCAATGAGATATGGAGCTGACAGGGGACGATTTCACGAGATCGGAGGCAAGCGTGCTTCTGAGGACAAGAATATTGGACCACTGATCAAGACCTCGATGAACAGATGTATTCACTGCACAAGGTGTATACGATTTGCGAATGATATTGCTGGAGCACCGGAGTTAGGATCAACTGGACGTGGAAATGACATGCAGATTGGAACATATTTGGAGAAGAACTTGGACTCAGAAATGTCAGGCAATGTTATCGACTTGTGTCCCGTTGGAGCACTGACCTCCAAACCATATGCTTTCCGAGCGCGACCCTGGGAGCTGAAACACACTGAATCGATTGATGTTCTTGATGGCCTAGGATCCAATATCCGAGTTGACTCTCGCGGCCTAGAAGTTATGCGTATACTTCCCAGACTCAACGATGATGTTAACGAAGAATGGATTAACGACAAGACCCGATTCGCCTGCGACGGACTGAAGACTCAACGATTGACCACTCCTCTGATACGGAAGGGCGATAAGTTTCTCCCAGCAACCTGGGAGCAAGCCTTGACAGAGATCGGCGCTGCCTACAAGGATTTTGCACCAAGAGGTAACGAGTTTAAGGTCATTGCCGGAGAGCTTATCGAGACCGAGTCAATGGTTGCCATGAAGGATCTGGCAAATAAGCTCGGTTCAGAAAACCTGGCTCTTGATCAACCTTCCGGAAATCACCCCATGCCTCATGGAATCGATTTGCGATCGAATTACCTTTTCAACTCCAAAATATGGGGTGTTGAGGAAGCTGATGCTATTCTTATTGTTGGAAGCAACACTCGTCACGAGGCCGCTGGTCTGAACGCACGTATCCGCAAGCAGTGGATGCGCTCGAACCTCGAGATTGGTGTCGTCGGAGAGTCCTGGGAGTCTACGTTCGAGTTTGAGCATCTAGGTGCGGACGCTGCTGCCTTGAAGAAGGCGCTCGCTGGTGCGTTTGGTAAGAAGCTTGCAGCAGCCAAGAAGCCAATGATCATTCTCGGATCAGGAGTGACTGATCACGCAGATGCTAAGGCAATTTACGAAATGGTCGGCACGTTTGTTGACAAGAACGCAGCCGCGTTCCTGACGGAGGAGTGGAATGGATACAATGTTCTTCAAAGAGCGGCATCAAGAGCCGGTGCATTCGAGGTCGGTTTCACGACACCATCTACTGCTATCGCGGACATGAAGCCAAAGTTCATCTGGCTCCTCGGTGCTGATGAGTTTAATACTGCCGACATCCCTAAGAACGCTTTCGTAGTTTACCAAGGTCACCACGGTGATCGTGGAGCTCAAATCGCCGACATTGTTCTACCTGGTGCTGCATATACTGAGAAGGCTGGCACATATGTTAACACTGAAGGTCGTGTCCAGATGACTCGTGCTGCTACCTCACTACCAGGAGCCGCACGAACGGATTGGAAGATCATTCGTGCTGTCAGCGAATTCTTTGGCGCACCACTACCCTACGATGATATTGCTGCCCTACGAGACAGAATGACAGAAATAAGTCCTGCACTCGCGAGCTACGATTTTGTCGAGCCAGTCTCCTTGAAGCAGTTGAGCAAGGTGCAATTAGTCGATCAGAACAAGGGAAGCAAGCCGACTGGTAGAGCTTTGAAGACTGTGGTCGATAATTTTTACTTCACAGATGTTATCTCAAGAAGGTATGCTTCACCTTTTACTCCGCTTATGATGAAGTTACTGATATTTTAAAGTTCACCTACAATGGCAAGATGTTCAGCGGCAAAGGAGCAGAGCAACCCAGAGACAAACTTCATGGCACCAGGATACTCAACAGACGCGCCTCTCGGCCAGGTCGCTTATGGATCGTAAAATTGTAAAATTGAGCTTTTTGGTAGCTGGCGTGTTGGGCTGTAAATATGGGTAGTAAAATAGAAAACTAAGGCACATCTGACCTTTTCAAAGTATGGTGACTCGAACAAGTTTTCAGTACTGGCCAACCAAATTTCCCTTGTCATTCGAGGGTAGCATATCTTACATAGTGATCACACCGAACCGCTCGCCGCAGCCATAGTGTCAACCATGCTTCACTTTGCTAACACGCTTATGCATATATACTACGGCTACAAGGGAAAACATTATGCAACACGCAATTTGGGACTTCAAGGTTAACTCAATTGCATTGCCATGCATAAAACATGGTATACGTCTTCCCCGGCCATGACTGGCTCTTATAAAGCCCGTTGGAGTAAAAAGGGAAAACGTATCCGGAGAACCACCAACGCCAAAATATGCCCACAGTATTCTTCGCGCCTCGCGCTTCTGCGTTTCCATAAAAACGCATGTCTGAGGACGAATTCGAACACAATACTTTCTCTTTTCAAATCACACTGCTACAGTCTCTTCCGTTCTCCTGCCTTTCCAACGCTTCATACCGGCAGCGCAAATTTTTTCCCCTTCATGACCTTCGTATAGTAGATCCAGAAGAAATCCGAATACAGCACCGTCTGCACCAAGCCTGCGGCGACACTAATCCCATCCCAATGCCCTTCGACGCAGTATCTCCAAATCCAATTTGGGATATACAACGCCCTGTAACTGCCCAGCGCAAACAAGTAATGCACCGTGATAGTCTCCGCCTCGCCTGTCCGCTGCAGCAGGAAAAGCTGCGGCAAAATCGCCACACTCTCTAACCAGATACTGAACGCCCAAAGAATCTCAGCGGGCGTGTAAGTATAGGGGAATATGACTGCGAGGACAAGGGAGCCTCCTAGAAGATACTGCACGCGGAAGGTGTCGAGGTTCGGGTCATGTGTGGGCTTGTAGGCGGTAGTCATCAGGTAGATGGTGTAGCCGGAGGAGGCGAGGAAGAGCAGCTTGAAGGCCGTGTTGTAGAGAGAGTCGGTGAAGGTCCAGAAGAGGTCGATGTAGCGCGTTATGTAGACGAGTAGGTAGAGGGCTTGTGATTTGAATGATATCCCGGAGCAGGACTGCGCGCATGGTTTTAGTTGATGAAGCATTGGGGGTATAACCGGATTGGAACACCTACGCGCGTCTGGGTCATTTTATGCAGGAGTATCAGAATTGAGATCAAATGGGAGAAATCTCCTGCGGGGGCATTAGCTATGGCCTTCTCTTCATCTAGAGGCTTCTCAATGGGCCGTACCCGCGATGCGAAAAAGATTCATCGTATGTATTGTTGTGCCACAGCTTCTTTGATGAACCGGGTGTCTTATATAGTTTCGGGGCTTTTATCTGTAGCTGTGCGATCGAAGACGCAGCTTCGTAAATCTTTGAGAGGTGGTGGTAGAGATTCTGAACAAACTATTTTGAGGTCCTCAACTAGCTTGAGGACACGACACGATGAAGCTTGGCTTCTTACAGGGGCTAAAATCACCTTGCGGGAGCAAGCGAATGGACGAGCTGTGGTGGCGATCAATGTCGGGGCCAGGAGACATCACCGAAGTCACGATTCGATTACGAAGCAGCATGATCAGGTGTTATTCTAAACCTAGAAATACAAACAACACCTCATAAACCTCATAAACCTTGTTCTCTTGTCCAAGTTTACCTAGACGTGAAGATCCATCAATACTCGAGACAAGATGGCAACTGATACAAATGACCTCGAGCAGGATCTAGTCACTCTCAACCTCACCTACAAAGGCACACCACATACCTACTCCTTCTCCTCCAATGCCACCATCTCCGACCTTGCAGAAGAAGTCGTATCAGATCTCTCGATACCTGCGACCAACCAGAAATTCATGATTCCCAAACTCGGCACCCTAAAAACTCCATTTAAAGACCCTGATTTACCAATTTTCTCATTCGCAGACAAGAAGATCACTTTACTCGGCAGCACAACTAAAGAAGCGAATGCGATAGGTGCGGCAGCGCATGAAGCGTCGAGGAATGTGCAGGTGGCGGCCACAAGGAGGGTGCAGAAAGTGAAGGCGTATAAGACGCATGATTGGAAGAGAGAGCAGGAGGAGAATCTTTACACATTTACAACGTTGCGTCCATTGCCGTACCTGCCGAATCCGCAGAAGAGTCTTGAGTTTCTGCAGCGGTTGAAAGATGACGCTGGGATTAAGGCTAGCATGCGAACACATAAGTTCACTGTTCCGCTGCTTACAGAAATGAATCCTATCGAACACACACAATCGAATCATGAAGGCACATCTCGGACACTCGGTCTCAACCGGAACCGTGGGGAGGCGATAGAGTTGCGGCTGCGGACTGATGCGTATGATGGATATAGAGATTACAAGACAATTCGCAATACGCTATGCCATGAGCTCGCGCATAACGTGCATGGAACGCACGACAGACAATTTTGGGATTTGTGTAAGCAGATTGAGAAGGAAGTTGAGGGTTCGGATTGGAAGAGTAGTGGACGGAGGCTGGGAAACGAGGAATATTATGGGGGAGAAGTGGATGATCATGGTGGCTGGGACGGAGGGGAGTTTATGCTTGGTGGCGGTGGTGTAAGCAGTGGTGCAGAAAGAGAGAGTGAGAGCTTGAGTAGGAGTGAGATTATGGCGAAAGCCGCGGAGGCGAGGAAGACGAAGGAGCAGGAAAGTAGTCAGGGCGATGGGAGTAGTGATGCATAGCATCTTTATCATGGCCTGCATTTGACAGCGAATGAGTTTGGTGGTTATTTGTATAGTTGCCGATATTCAGACTACGTCACTGGATAGGTAGTAGCTCTTAATACACAAAGGTCAAACATTGAACGCTTCCAATTAGAAGTTCGATATGAAATATGTTATATCTCAGTGTTATTTTGTTTACCTTACCCCAGTTACTGCTTCACTTGTTCCCACCTTACTTCCACTCGCGGCTGAACGGTAGCAAGGAGCGAATCAATCAAGATGTAGCGAGAAGCGTAAATGAAGTCATGAAGCTGCTTTACTTTGCTGCTGAGGCATCTTGACAAGCATTATACTGCGAAGACATGAAACTGCATAGACATGAAATTGCGTTTGATCGTAGTCTGTTTTTGCGCATGCTCAGTACCAGCTACTTGCCCGGCAAAACGAAGAGACACAGAAACATATTTCTGAGTAGAGGCGTCGCTAGGGACATGTCAGGCAAAGTGCACTCGGAGAAGAGGTTTTGAACAAAGTAATATATAGTAATACAAGTGCATAACTATGATACTTTTATCACTGGACAAAAGATTACTTATCAAGGATGACGCAGGATCACACAAGTGCTTTAATTATGACAAAAAGGGATATAGAGCATGGGATAGAACCTGTCCCATAACAGGAGGGAAATGGAACGCATTCAACAGTGCGTGTGCAAATGGACCAACCTGAGATGCTGACAAGATCAACGAGACGAGAACCCAATGGCCAACCTAATTGGTACCCAGACCAGTTGAGAGGCCTCCAGGAATACCAAACAGAAGGGCACCAAACCCCACAGCGCCAGGAGCAAAGCAACACTCTCCCTCACTTCAACGGCAGGAGATGGGAATCCAATCAAGAGACAAAGGATGCAATCCCCCACCAATGGGACACTCAGCAGCATCTACCACCTCGGATACAGAACATCCTCCAGAGTCCAAATGGGAAAGAGACCGAGGTGATGGGAGTCAAGGGAGACTCTCAGGGAATAAACAGCGACAAAAAAAGTGACTAGGACATAAGGGGGATACAAGTCACAAATGCCCAATCATGATCGACAGCGACAAGATCTCTATACTACAGTACAACTTAAACAAAGCAACAGGATTGTCTCAATCCTGAGACAAGCCAAAGTACGGAAATACAAAACAGTGGCACTACAGGAACCTGGAGCGTGCCAGAGAGCAAATTGGAATGTACCAAGGGTATAAAAGGATGGCACATAGTAGATCACGGAAATGAAGGAACAAGAGTTTGCATGTATATCAGTGAAAAACTGGACAGGAGGAGATGGAGATACGAAGCAACTCACAAAGACATACGATTGCTGTCACGTGACTCTATATATCTTAGTCTTACATGTCACTTCGCGCCAAGCCCACTGTTACCACTGACTAATCCTTGGTGTAACGCGTCTACTTGTTGCGCCGGCATCACCAAATACTAGCTCTTATTGGCACAGGTACGAAGTAGGTTGTGACAAAATTTCGTATTACCGCTGGGGTCAGAATATTAGAGGTGTGGTTGCAGGCTATCCATCTATATGCCGCTTCCGCCAAGCGGGGTAGCCGGCCAACATGGCCGACCCACTCCAGCGTAGTTACGTGCCAGACATACTTCCACACATACCTGAGCTGGTTTCCAACAGCTCTTTAGCTCTTAGTCCTCGTTATTTAGCAGTACTATGAAAGATTCTTTCTCTTAGAGTTTAGCCCTCCATGACACTCCGCAACCATTACAACCCTAAACCAAGGAAAAGAAAGGGCCACACAAATCACAAACATTCACAACCCAATACCAGTCGCGCCGAGCCGAAAATTTGGCCCAACGATCCTACGAAACATGAATACACCCAAGAATAGTGGAAGTGAAAACATTATAGTAGGAGACCTTAGCCCACATCGCGAAGCGTGGGGAGGAACAGATGTTGACCGCCCATAGGCGTTCACTGAAACATTCATTGGGAGTATGTAGGAAAGGAAGATGGAAATACTAAACAAAAGAAGCAAAGAAACCAGATATTCAACTGAGTCAAAGATAGCGATCGATATCACAGCATGCACTGCAACGCTCATGGAAACCTGCGCAGGAAGCATGGTCAGGAAGGATCTTGACCAACAACCAGCCCACTATCCTATCTCCACGCACTTCCGGACAGAAGCCCTAACGTGGGAACCGACAACCAAAATGCAATGGAAAAGGATCGACGTAGACGCATTTAGATGCCACTTGGCTGAGAATACAAGGCTAAATGGTGGCTTGCCCCATCTAGAAACAGAAGATGAAAACAGAGGTTGGCTAATAAAGATCTAAAGAGAAATCCAGAACATCATCAAGATATTAACACCATGGGGAAAGAAGAGCGGATATGACAAGGATTTTTGGTCGAAGAAATGAGAAGAATGGGTAAAGAGATGTAGGGAACTGAGAAGGCGGGTATCCAGCCATCCAACAGTTCCAAACACAATGCCTCTAAAGCACGCAAGGAATAAGAATGAAAAAGTTGCTGCAAAAGCAAGACAGAAACATTTTCGGATGATGATAGCAGTTGTCGGTAATGGCAGAGCGGATGGAAGTATGTGGCTACAGCGGTCAGCCTAGACATATTGGGAGTGTTTGAAAATGTCTCACACCTAAAGCTAATCCATATGCTTCGATTAAAGAGAATACCAGAATGGATCATCCAGTTCGTACGGGTTTTCCTCAAAGGACACCAAAGCACAATCGCCAATGAAATCCAACAGAGATCCCCCCTCTCTCATATCCTCTTCCTACTCTTCAACTCTGAACTGATCGAACTATGTAATGCCAAAAACATGGTGGGAGTTGGGATTCGTGGACGACGCGAACATCTTCACTTGGGGCAAGTCGACACTAGAGAACTGCAGATAACTAGAAAGGTACATTAGAAGCTAGCTAATTGGGCAGACCGACAGGGAGCGTCTTTCAACCCAACAAAACACCAACTGTTGCTGGGCGGCATGTTCTCCTTTTTCTGAGTTACTGTGTCACGTGAGACTAGGTCACATGGGCGCGGGGGCAGCCCTCGTTTTCTGCTCTACATCTTAGGCAACTGTTACAGGCTAGATAGCAATCACCCGCTAAGATCAAGACTCAGAAACACTTCCTCGCCGATAACTCGGTTCACACGGAACAGCCAGCACTTCCACAACGCGGAATATATAGACCCTATTAATTGGCCACCCTGGCGAGCAGCCCTCCCCTGGAGTGAAGCCCTAGCAACAGTAGGATACAAAGCAGGATACAATAAAAAGGATGCGGCTGTGTACTTTCGAACTAGACTGCAGGCCCTTTCACTGAAAGATATCGTCGTCTATACAGATGGCTCTCAAGTATTAGCGAACGGAGGAACTCAAGCAGGCTGTGGATGGATCGGCTATCAGTTCAACCAAGTGGTCGCGAAATGGTATATGTCCTTAGTCAGAGAGATAGAGGTTTACGACGCAGAGGCGATAGGAGCTCTAGAGGGCCTACAAGCAGCTCTCGGGTCGCCTCTTATAGGGCTTGCCAATAAGGTTATAATCTGCCTTGACAATTTAGCTGTAGCGGCCAGGCTACTGTCTAGTCGGACAGGATCTAGCTACGAAGTGTTCGCGGATTTTAGCGCGAAGGCAGAACAGTGGCCTGCGAGAGCCAGGCACTCGTCAACCCAAGAAGGAAGAATAGAAGTTTGGTGGTGCCCAGGCCACTCGGGGGTACTAGGGAACGAGGCAGCAGACCTGCTAGCCGGAGAAGCCGCAAAGGAGCCAGCTATAGAACCGAGGGCACCGAAAATAGCTCATATAAAACGAGAGGCTACAAGATACCCTATCGACGCCTTCAAAGAAGTTTGGCCCGCCATAGCACCGTCCCGATACATTGATCTATGCATCCCTGCCACACATAGACCTCGGGATCTACTTCTACCTAGAAGCTCACTAGGAAGGCTCTACGCGGCTAGAACAGGACACGGCGACTTTGCAGCGTACCACCAACGTCTGGGTCATCAGGATGCTACACTCTCTTGCAGCTGTGGCAGAAGCAAGACCCCGGAACATTTCTTCTTTTGCACAAAAGCCAGAAGAAAAGGCAAAAAATGCCTACAGCTAGGAAGAGTACACAACACCCTAGACAGCCTACTAGGCACCGCAGAAGGCGCAGAGACGTTTGCTAAGTGAATACATGACACTCAGTTCTACACATACATATGCCCTAACAAGCCAAGCCAGCCTAGACTGGCCTACCACTCAGTATTTCCTTTGTTACTCCTTTTAAAGAATTAAACGGTAAACCCCCCCTCCCTATACCGGGCCGTATTACATTACATGTAACCTGATATCCCAGCGCTTGCTGGAGTTAGCCGACTACAGTTCTCCTGTAACAAATAGATTGATTGATTGATTGATTGATTGATTTATTCATACACGGTTCCAGCCATCCGTTGGATAGCTATGCCGGAATGGCCCAGCTTTGGCACCAGTT
>MU254390.1:0-12641 GCA_019669825.1 Calycina marina
GATATTGCCTTTTGTATATGCTCTTCGGAATGCGCTTTACTAGAAGCACGTTTATATCCCATGGTTGATAGAAGTAAGGATTAGAAGGTCGAGTAATGGGGTAAAATGGCTCGTTTCACCATATGGCTCGTTTCCCCATACGTCACGTTACATAACGTGGAGATTCTAGAAGGCTTAGTCACGTGCATTCCCTGCAACTCTACAGTCACGGGTGTACGTCGCTGGAGCACCCCAAGACTACTCCACGGGTGTAACCCTTGACAAACTGCTACGGACATCTATGATATTATTCATACTGGTTATTACGGTGGTTCATTTGCGCTTAGGACGAGGTGAGCATATGGAAGAAGTGGCTATTTCAAGGATGGAGACAGGGTATGAAAATTCAGATTCAGAGGAGGAGTTGTTTAGGCAAAATCTCTGCCAATGTATTGAACTTGTTGGACATGGGAATGTAAAGATATGAGAGCAACAGGATCGTCACATTGCCACGGGTGGCCCAGCCGATCAGGGAACAGTAGATCTCTGAACAGTGATGACTACCTATTGTCTAAGTACCGAAGACGAGGTCGTAAAAAGTCATGAGATTGGCACTTGCTCTAGTCATGATCTAATCTGGGCTGTTATAAGATACGAGTTGCGACCGATGGACACGAAAAGATATCCAGTAGAGAAGACTCGCCTCTCAAGGAGTGAATTGAGCGTGATTGCCTATTTGGGAAGCAACGCGAGACACGCACTCACGAAATCAAACCACAGGCCAAACCTGTTGGCAAAGACGGCACCTTGAAATTACTCCGCCAGACCAGAAGCTCGTCAAAATGTCTCAACACTTCACCACCACATACCTGCACACTAAATCAACTCCACCTCCATAATCCACAGTACTACACGACCTCTCAATGCAGCAACGACGTATTCCGACCAGCAAGCCATATACGCCACCGGCATGAAGTCCATCGGTTTCGGAAACCCATTCACAAACATGAGCTTCACGCATCTCAGAGAGCTCTTTCTCGCGGTCGCCGTCATCGCCGTTCTTTCATTATTGTACCTAACACCCACGCTCACGCTCACGCTTCGTCGACAGCAATAACGCCAGCGAGATGAGGCTGCAAACAGGAAAATCCGAGAGGAAGAGCTGGAGCCAAAGATGCAAAGAAAGAAGACCCTTGTGCTGGAAGAGCACAAGGAGAAACAAGCAACGATACCTGCCAAAGCGCGTCAAGCACCTAGTCCAAAAACTTTATTCATAAAGCTGTTATCCATCCCAAAGAGACGTTCACTGCAGGAAACGCTCCGCAGTCTGAAACGCCCACCCAGCGAACTAAGAAATACACATCTTACTATCAAGAAGAACGACCAAAGCCCAAACCCACCTGCCGATCAGCCGAGCAGATATTCCTAGACTCAGATCCGCTTCCTGACATCTTGCCTTCCAGGAAAAAGACGGGGGTCAAAATTCCTTCGATCAAGGTCACCCAAGCACAGCTGCAGAAACCGCCTACGCGTCGACCATCCCCGAAACGGGCTGTCAAGATCGGAGGTCCGGTGTCTGATGATAACGATACCAAGCGTGCTGGATCGTCTGTCGCTAAGCCCTTTGCTAAACCTCTAGGGTGTTAGCCGGGTACCAAGATCGTGGATCCTGATTTCCTTGACGCTCACGGCACTGTCGACGAGACTCCCGTAGCTATTCGCTCTATCTCCACCGCGGCTACTAGTGGTGTGGAAGCTATGGTCTCCAATATTAACTTCGGGTGTGTTCACTTCCTCATGCGTGTGGTTCAAGGCTGATCGTACAGCAGCACGACACAAGCCATGCACGGCGTATCCATTGCCACCCAGCAAACCATCTCTGAATCACTAATCGAGCTCGCACTTCCACGCCCCCAGATCACCACTCTAGCTTCAGAAAACCCTGCTCATAGCCATAATCACCAGCAAAAACAATAGCCGCATAAAACCTCAGAGAGCCAGGCGATCGAAGGATATGGATTTGTGGAGGAGATCGTGGCAGGTTCCCGGGACACTGGATCTGGGAATCAGAGTCAAAGACTGGGAATGAGCCCGGAGGATACGGAGTGGTTTGATAGTTTCGAGAGGACGTGATATGCAGGGGAGCAAGAGTCAGACGAGGTATGTGGAAGATGTTTTTGACGAGAGAGATAGTGTTTTAGTACTGTGCATTGGATATATCGAGGATGGGTTATCACCAGAGCACGAGCATGGCAGAGATGGACAGTATCGCAAGATGAATTGCGACCTTTCTCATTCACAACCAGCCCGGCCAGGCTACTTACAGCCTCAGCCTGTATACCTAGGAGCAAAAGCTTCATCATAACGATGTGGATATACCCATACCATACCTATCTATAGACCTAAGGCACCCATTCATATCCACATGCAAAAGCAAAATCACAGTTGTCCAAAATGACTCTCGCCATTATGCGCCAATGAAGCCAAACGCCTAATCCATATCCCGGATTCAAATGCAGTTCCCAACCTGTCCAAGTCGTACACCAATACTCACGAAACCCAGATGAGCTCTATAATCCCATCTAACTTGAACATTTCCTTACCTCCTGGGCTCTCACGCCATCTCCAGTCGTTGAAGTGACGAATGTAAGTCTGTCTGATCTGTCCGTCTTCAATTATGCTTTCTTTAAGCTCCCATGCCACTTTTCGTCCTGTCTCTGAGAGTGTGCGACGACCCGGACCGAGCATCATATCCATGTTCCATCCCATGTCGTCCGGTAGAGCGTGGAAGGTACGTTCCATTTGGCTGACATCGAAGGTGACACCTCCTGGATAGTATGCGACGGAGAAGCCATTGCTGATGAGAAAGTTGTCGGCGAAGAGGAAACGTTGAAGGAAGCAGTCTTCACCACAGACTTTGGAGATTTTGACGCCTTCGTACGGTTGAGCTTCATGCCACATGCCCCCCTTGAAGTGGTGAAGTGAAAGCGGAGACAAGCCAGATTCGTAGAAGCCGCCAGCATCACCAGTGATGTCTAGCTGGTGCAGATCCCGTAGCATGGTAAGCCGGACTTCAGTGTTCTCATAAACACATTTTCGTAGTAAGATATCACCCTGTGGACCCCAACCGGAGTTGGCTTCCTGGATCTTCTGAGATGTAGAGCAGGAGTCATAGTTTTGAGCCACCATGCCAGCAAGGTGGGTAGTAAAGAACACTCCTGCTCCACCAAAAGCTTGAGAGCCATGTCGCTGCATGTTGTTTACGTCTTCAGATAGTGTACCAATGTAGAGATCTGCGGCATGGTTATATGTGCCAAGCTGTGCTAAAAGTCGATGCATCGAGGGAAAGAAAGTATCGTCGTCGCACATCACCAGCCACTTCCTAGGCTTGTCCTCGTGGTCATGGTAGAGCGCTGGAAGGAGTGACAGATATCGCTTGGCCATTTCGATTGAGCTGTCGGTGTTGAAGACCTTGGCATCTATGCCGATCGCGAGCAAGTCGCGATGAGTGGTGTCGAGTTGCTCCTCGGACGCGTCGACCAGTCGTAGAATCAGACCTGCACCATTCGACCGTCCATTGCCATCAGTCAACCAGTGTGCCCACTCCTTGATGGGGCCGATTGTTTCGTCGTATAGCCGCTTGTAAGTGGTGGAGATGCCGAAGAGAAGATCAGAAGCGTCGACTGTGTGGGGATATGGAGATATGGGAACTGCGAGTTCAAGTGGCTTCCAGCAGTTCGAGTACTTTGGAGGACTCGCAAGCTCAATAATCTCGAATCCATCTGGAAACAGATTGACGTTAACCGTGGTGAGGGTCTTCCTCGGGATATCCTCTCTGTTGATCTTGATGTATCTCTGCGCATACTCCACCCTCTCTCCCAGGAAGTATTTTCCCCGTAGATCTTGAAAACGGGCCGCGTCGATAGAGCAGTTTGGTTGAGGCTCTGGCATCGGTATTGGAGATATCGTCTCAGCTGTCTCATCCGAAAACAGCACGGATGAGAATGGCGCTGGTGTGTTTCCCATACGTTCGAAACGATTGATGAGAGGTATATTTTCGGTTGATCCACGTAGCATCAGAACGAAGATTGTCAAGCAGAATGTCGTGATCAATATGATTCGAACCAACGGACCCCGAGGTTTGGAGAAGTGATTCCCGGAATGTATAGAGCTGGCCGGTGAGTGCATTGAGTGCATCGTGACGTCGAGTGGTTTGAAAGAGTGACAAGACGATGAAATGAAAGGAAAACAAGAAGAAAGGTCACGAACGAGTAACGAGGGAGCGGTGGTGTTTTTGGTTGGAAATGAGGAGGAATTTGAAGTTTGGGGAGTTCCTGAGTACCCGGAAGGGAAGGCGCAGGTGCAGCTGAATGACTGCAGGAACGACTTAACTCCTCCCCCTTTTACTTTCTTTTCTTTTCTTTTCTTTCTTCCTTTTCCTCCCATATAGTATGGGATGTGATAGAAAGAAGAACACAAGAAAAGTTGTACGTGCATCGCTTACTGTGTGTTTGATTTGAGACAGCAAACACCCAGCTTACCGTATCTTACCAGCCAGCCGGTAGTCTGAGCGACTGGCTCAATGACGCGCCGGGAAGGGCTGGCTTTGCTCTTAAATTACGGCAGATCTTCACCAGAGATAGCGATGTAAAACAGTAGATCAAGGGCGTCTACAAGTCTTCTGACTATGACTTATCTGTGTCGTTGGTTTGGAAAATGCTCATAACGAACTGTCCATCTCAAGACGAAGCCAGACTCACGTTGCAATCCAACGGCTCCCATATGCAGAGTGCCTTTCGACATCAACGCTGTGATAGGTTTAAACTATACCAAAGAAGAAAGATACATCGGGAAGGGAGGTCGTCCAATGCAGGAAAGCGACTTGTGTTTCGACCTGTATGACCGTGGGAGTGGTGATGGTGACGAAGGACATCGACTCCAAGTAATGATAGAGAGATGGCACCTCGAATAGTGTAACAAGCAATGCCTGGTATTAATCCCGGCTGGGCGACAGACCTGTGGTAGAAGATCAGATAGGTGACATGAAGGCAGACAGGCAGGATGGCAAGGGGCATTTGGAGGAAGAGGAGATTAGCTCTCACGCTGCACAACTGTTGTAGATGGCCATCCAGAGAATGCATTGCATAGTATGCTACAACTGAAGTATATGGGCATGGTATAGCAACAGTGAGTAATAATTGCTGGAGATTGTCTACGTATATGTATATAGTAATTCACTCTAGACACGCTTCTAGCTTGCACAATTATGGACCCAGTGGTGGCTAGTGAAATGGATGACTCAAGCCACAGTGACGTTGGTGGAATTCAGCTCGGCCTAGCAACTGAGAAAACAACGCCCAGCCGAAAGAGATCAGAAGGCATAAGATTTCTGTATTCACCAAACATTAGGCCTAGTTGAAACTATGGCAAAGTAAGCCTGAAGTTCTAGTCCATCACCATACCAATACTGACTTACTCCAGCAACATCCTCTTTCTACCATTTCGCAAAACCACCAGTCTTGCTCTCAGCGATGCCATCAAGCAATACATCTCTTCAAAATATGACCAGCACCCAGATATGTTCAAGCAGGACCTGGAGGTCATTGATTCCCTGCGTAGAGATGCAGTCAACGTGCGAGAACCTCATGTCAGTGGCATCAAGAAGATAGCAGCGTATGCGGGGCAGTTGTCGTGGATGGGAGGCAAGTTCCCAATAGATGTAGGTTCGGCCAAAGCGCCAGTACTATGAGGAGACTCACAAACTAGCAGATCGGCGCAGACTTTACTTGGTACCCAGCACTAGGTTACAATACCGAAAGACCGCTATCGGAGAATAACCTGAAATTTGAACTGGCAAATGTCCTATTCAATTTGGCGGCGTTATATTCGCAATTAGCGATGTCTTCGAATCGTGGTACAACAGAGGGACTAAGACCTGCGAGTAACTACTTCTGCCAAGCTGCAGGTGTGATATCTCATCTCAAGACCGAAATTATACCCGAGCTACGTGCTACACCCCCAGAAGACATGGACGACTCGACTTTGGAATCTCTACAAGAGCTTATGTTGGCACAAGCACAAGAGTGTTTTTGGCAGAAGGCCGTTATGGATGGGTACAAAGATGCGTCCATAGCGAAGTTGGCGGCAAAGGTGTCCGATCTTTACGGTGCCGCGGGAGATTGGGGAGTAAAGAGTCAAGCTATAAGCTCCGAATGGATACACCATATGACAGCGAAGCATCACCACTTTGCTGCGGCCGCACAGTTCAGACAAGCTTGCGACTGCTTGGAGAGAAGAAAATATGGCGAAGAAGTAGCTAGACTTAGAGACAGCATCTCGTGCGTCAACGAAGCTCTGAGAGAAGCAAGATACTTGAACAAAGTGGTATTGGCAGATTTAAACGGATTGAAACATAAAGTTACTGAAGACCTGAAAAGAGCCGAGAAGGATAATGACATGATATATCTGAGTGAGTTTTGTCTCTAAACCACTAAATACCTGCTGACGTGTGCAGATCCTGTACCACCCAAATCGGAACTCAAGACACTCGATAGAGCGAACATGGCATTAGCCAAAATACCGAAACAAGTATCAGAACCTGCATCCTTCATCGGGGACCAAGGTGAGTTTGGACCACCACTGTTCTCAAAGTTAGTACCATTCGCCGTGCACATTGCAGCCAGTATATACGAAGAAAGGCGGGATCGTCTTGTCAACACCAAGATAATCGATGAACACGAGATATTGACGACCAAGATACACGATACACTCCGATCACTCAATCTGCCAGGCTCATTACAAGCTCTAGAGAAGCCCCTAGGACTCCCACCGACCTTGACATCGCATGCCGAGGAAATACGGCAAGCGGATGCTCTGAACCGTCTACAGCGATCGTTCTCGGATACTGCAAAGCTCAAAGCATCGGATGAAGCCATGTTCTCGGAAGGACGCGAATTGCTGGAAACGGAAGCGTCGGAGAACGAACGCCTACTTATGAAGTATGGTACCGATAGATGGAATCGGCCGAGGTCAACAGCTGCAGCCGCGAAATTATACAAGCAAGTTGGAGAATATGACGGATATCTCAAGAGCTCTTCCAAATCGGATGAGCTTGTGCGGACCAAGTACCGGGATTGCGAAGACATGCTTCGTATTCTATCGAGTTCTGATCGAGATATTGGAAACTTTGTCCCGAGTTCTCGCCGAGTTGCTATACCGCCACATCTTGAAGGAGAAGTCAGCCATTTGCGAAATAGTTTGAATGAAGTCAGCAGACTGGAAACGAGGCGAAGGAGGAAGATCGAGTCATTGCGAGAGAAGGCAAAGAAGGACGATATCAACACTAGCATCTTGGCAGAAGCGGCACGACTGGAACGCGAGTTTACGAATCAGATTTTGGTACCGGCTCATTTCGAGGATTTCTTCGAAGAACGGCTCCATAAATACGACCCAGATATTGAGGCATTACAAGCTGAGTCGGCAGAACAAGATCGTCTTGCCAGCCAGCTGGCAACTTCGAATACCAGTTTCGTGAATGCAAGGAAAGGCGACAGCAGTTCGAAAGAGCGAGAGAAAGCTTTACAGCGTCTGGAGAATGCGTATTTAAATTACAAGGAGATTGTGAATAATCTGGAGGGGGGAAGGAAGTTCTACAACGATCTGGCAAAGTTAGTAGGAAAGTTCAGAGACGAGTGCAAGAATTTTGTGTATGAGCGACGAGAGGAGGCTGTGAGGTTGGAAGCGTAAGCTCTATCTACTACTCTGAGTATGCATTTAGTTACTAACACAATCTAGTGATCTTTCTTTACCACCTCTAGCCTCCCTCTCTATGCAACAACCGCCACCGAACCAGCACCGCTCCTACAACACCCGCTCGTCATCAACTACCCCTCAAACATTTTCGCCACCACAAAACCAAAGCCCTCCAACCGGTCAACATAGCTACACGCCTCAGACCTTTTCAAACCCAGCAAGTCCCCCTGCTCAGACGTATCAATCACCAGATATCCCAGCACCGGTCCCAACTCGTGCGCCAGTGGCAGCAATGAGTCCGCCTCTTATGCCGGCGATGTGGACGCCTGATATGCCGATCAAGTTTGGAGGTATGGCACCGCCGCCAGCTGCCCAGCCGAACCAGCAACAGGGAGGTCAGACATGGGATCCAAATAAAGGGTTCAAATTCGAATGAGTACGTCATGAAGGTGTTGATTTTGTAGATAGCGATTAGCGAGCATATAACGACCTTAAACAATGATTTAGCGGTGTCGCGCCCTCGAATGGCAAAACCTACTGCAGATCTACTGACGCTGGAGTGAGAGGCCGGAGTTATGATGTCTCTTAGTACAAGAATGAATATTTTGTACTTGGATCCTGATTTCATTGGATTTTTGGATGAGCATTGGATGACCAAGTTAGCTGATATGCCAATCATGACGGCTTCATATATCATCTTTCTCTATGCTGTTGTATCGCTCAGGTAATTCGATAGAACAGTTAGACATGATCCCTTACGCATAGCAGCAATGGTGTATCTTGGGCCGCCATGGCCTAACATCTTCACGATATAGCTTGGAGCTGAATGACTCATCGAGGTAGCGCGAATGTAGCTCAGACAAATATGTGCTTGATGCTGGTAGCTGGACGAGATGCAATTCATTTAGTGCACTGCACAATAAAATCGTGCAATATTGTGGTACGATCTACACATGGTGAGAGAAGGAGAGAGCGGTTAATGTCCATGCGTCGGTTAGTGGATAGAACCTGGCAAAAGGCTCTCACCACATGTCTGTGGAAAACTGTTCATTGTCTGCTATGCATGGAGAGAACATTGAGCCCCAAAGCTTGTCGGATTTCATCGAATGACTACCCATCCATTGTATCTTCTCATCTACTACGAACACGCAAGCACACACAAGATCCCCCCCTAACCTGACCATGAAAAGCTCCCTTACATAACCTTGTTACGCCCAAGTCCTGTTGCTAAATTTACATAGGAAAAACTCATCTCCCATCGTTCAAAGCTACTGCATCTTTCAAAGCTACTGAAGCAATCCATAAGCAGTCGCAACATCCACAAAAACATCCAGCCGATCCTCCATATGAATCTTCTCAAACTGTGCAATTCCAAACCTCGAATATACCTGTGCGCTATTCCGACTCTTCTGCGGCATATCCCTCCTTTCCCGCGCTAGAAAGTTGTTCTCAGCCATCACAGCCGTTCCGATAATCCTCACGCCAACGTGTTTCCGCACGATCAGCGCTTTCGAGATCCCCTGAACTTGGCAGATATAATCGCCTTCCTCCGCTTCGGGAGGCACGAGCCCCATCTTTCCAGATGACGTCAGCTCTTCTTCTCTCGTGCCCGAGAGGAGGAAGAGGCGCGGTTCGATTACGGCTGGCGCAGCTTCGTGGCTCGGCATGTAGTTCGGCGGAGCGTTCTCGCGGATCTCGAGACTCTGTGGGAGCGTGGGCAGTTCCCAGGCGACGGTACGATCGTAGGTCTTCACCAACTGCAAGTCACCGTCGGTGATGCTGTCGAGCAGCTCTATGAAGAGATCGAATTCCTCTCTGGCTTTCGGAAGCTGTGTTTCGGGGATCCAGCGGGTGATGACGCTGTTCCATTCTGAGATTTTTGATGTGTCGGCGACGATTGCGCGGAATGTTGGGCCTAGGTGTGCGATACGGCCTGCGATACGCGTTGGTATCATTAGTTGGTTTTGCGTATTGTCTGCTTTTTCGGGGACGTTGACTTCGCGGTGTATGAGTCGGTATTCTTCATCCCAGACCTGCTCGACCGCGGTATCATGGAGTGCAGCTTCAAGCTGCAGCATATCCCGCGTTGCTATCCTCGGTCCACCAAGCATTCTCTGCACCAGCTCTCCAAACTTCAAAAGATCATGCTGCGGGCTATCTTGATCTTTCGCCTTGAACAGCACCGTATCTTTCCACACTTCAAACAGATCCTTGTTATAATCGATCGGAAAGCGACCGCCAGCATCAGTCGACAGACCAATGAACCCATATACATGATCTCGCGGCTCCTTACACAACGATGACTGATGCCGCTCAATCAACTGCTGCAGTTTATGGCCCGACCGATACTTATCATCGAGCTGCCTCCTAATTTCCATCGGATGCGTATCTTTACATTTCGGTGACATCGCAACACGCTCCATAAAATGCTCCCAGCGCACATTAAATGCCCCTATGAACACATACAGTCGTCGCGCTTTTCCGATCTCCTGGATAATCCAGACGCGCCGCCAATAAGGGTTCCGACAGAGATTCGACAATGTGCTGTCAGCGAGATGATCCTGCGCTTTCACTGTCACCTGGGGGCTTTAGCTCCTGAACAGACTCGGCAGGTATGCCTTGTCGATACCCATGGGTATGCCGAGCCATATCAGGACCTGCGTGGCACGTGAGTAAGTGAAAGTCATCATGCGGATCTGGCTATTCTTCTCGATCAAATCAGACTGGTTGATACAAATTGCATCAACCCAGATGACGCGGTCTTTATTGTATTTTCTGATATGGCGTAGCGCATCATAGAGATTCTTCCCGACCTCGAAGTCTTTCCCGTTGATGGAGACTTTCTTTTTGGCGATCGCTTCACCCCAGGTATAGGACAGCGCTTCGTATTTTGCCCGCTCGGCGAAGGTGACGTGCTCGAGTGTGCATTTGATGGGCTTCTCAGGGCCATCTGCGTTGAGGATGGTGAGGAGGCGGATGCTGTCGACGTTGGTGTCGAGGGACTTGTGTTAGAACGTCTTGGATTCGTCACGGCGTGATGGTAGCTCAGTGGCAGCCTCTCCATCAGCTGCTTTAGACAAACCGCAGCCCATTTTTCCGACCAACAATTTGAGGGGGTTGGAGAACGACTGTCCGATAGCTATGTCGTGAACGTGCTGGAACTCGGCTGACACGAGAACGTCAGAATATCGTTCGATAGGAGCGGTTTAATGAAGCCGGCTCGCGAAGAGCTGATTTTTTAAGCTTACTATTAAGCTTACTAAACAAAGACTAAGTCACTTAAATTATAGATATTATAGAGATGTAATATTGAACTTATTTTAAATAGCTAGATAATTTAGGGATATTTTTACGATAAGGGAGCGATTAGAATATTATTCGATAAGTATAATAGCGTGATCTACTTAGTATATAGTGGCTGGTAGCTAATTAGTTATTCTTTATCCGTATTCTTAATCATACAATTCAAGCTCTTCTTGATAGAAAAGGATGCTGCGGCTGATAAAGGGATATAGAGAGCTAATACCGATTGAGCAAGCTGAAGAGTCTTGGAAACCAGCATTATTGACTTAATTGATTGGTTGATTGATTGTTCTATTTACGTGCTGTGTCAGCCTAAGGCTATGTAGCACGGCTATGCCCTAGGGCATAGCTTGTTGTGTAGCTAATAGCTATTCCCAGATTGGTTAAGTCTGAATATCTTCCAAGTGAAGCATCGTGGGCTTCTTGTACTGCCTACTCACGATCTTCTATTTATAGTTCTTGCGAGCAAAAAAAAAAGAAGAAAAATAAACATTCAATCATATCTGGGTCATGCATTTCAGGGCTCGCTTAATCTCGATTTGAAGTCGAATCCACTTGGCTCTCTACCATCAACATCATGAGTACAGGCTGTACTGTACAGCAAGCAAAGCCACCGTCGTAGTGGGGAATGACATATCCCAGCAAGCTACTCGAAGATCAAACTTGCACTCCAGAAAGCTGGATATGAAGTTTATATCCCGCAACATTCTTCTATGGTATCCTTCTCTCCTCCCCACTGTAAAACACAACAACTGACATCTCTAGGATGGCGATCGTCCCACAACGTCCTCACTCGCAGAGAACACCACCGCCTGCGCGCCTTTGTCACTTCACTTCTCGATTCTGGGAAAGTCTTGATGATTTTGATGTACTCGTATGGTGGACAGCTTAGCATAAATGATCTTTACGGTCTTGGCGTTGAGACTCGCTCGAAGGAGCGTAAGAGGAAGGGTTGGATGAGTGGCTGATTTACATGACTGCCTCAGCGCTTTTAGTTGGACAGAGCATGATCACATCAGTGCAACTTTCTACTACCTTATCTCTCTACCCCGACAACTTTGCTCTCAATTGCATTATATCCCAGTGAAGGCTGACCCACGAACCAGGAGATGGGCCACGAATAACTCATGCCCCTAGCATTCCCACTTCCACGAGGACGACACAGTCGTCTCGCACAAACCCAGCTGCACCCTCGTCCGCCCGCACGACAACGAAGCCGGAAAGGACGCCTGTCTTGCCTACTTCGTCCGCTGGAACGGCAAACACATGTTTGCACCG
Organism: Calycina marina; assembly: GCA_019669825.1. NCBI lineage: Eukaryota > Fungi > Ascomycota > Leotiomycetes > Helotiales > Pezizellaceae > Calycina > Calycina marina. Next base: position 12,313 of record MU254390.1, read on the forward strand.
CTCACGCACTGCGCTTGGCATGATGCGGATGTCAAGGCCGCGTGTTTTACGACGACGATTGATATGATGATCTGGATCGCCTATCAGACGACCATGTTTGAGAAGCTGAGGGCGGCAAAGGAGGAAGTCAAGATGGTGAAGATGGAGGGAGGAGGGGGGGGGGGATTGTCCCAATTTTACGAGAACGGAGGACTTGGTGAAGAAGGTGGAGGGTATTGTGGGTGGAAAGTGAGGTACTTGTGAGAGGCCAAACCTCGAATAGCTCAAAAGGTTATGGGTTCTGAAATTCAATTAAGAAGTGCATAGGGAACCAGCATAGTGCGGATTCC
>MU254391.1:0-12633 GCA_019669825.1 Calycina marina
CAGCACAAGCTGTCTTCCTCTTCTCTGGCCATAAGAAGAGTATACACAGCAGGTGCTCACCAGAGAGGCAGTGCCAGCTGCCTTTCCAGCCGCCCCAATAGGTAGGTAGAATGTGATTTTTTGGGCTGTGCCCTTGCACCAAATTCCCGAGATGCCTCTCCACCTCACCACTTGAAGTACCGGTATTTTCAAGATTTGCGGTGACGGCTGGCGACTATGCGACAACTGATCAGCGCGCACACAACGCCCGCAACGGTCACTTTAGCGATTCTGAAGATGAAAAGCTTCTACTGGATCCTTTGGAATATTGTGGCACGAACAAAGTCGGTCGCATCAGGGATTTTCCAGCTTGAGAATGGGGATGCCTCGAGTTCTGATATAGCCCCCATCGAGACTGCAGTCGAGAAGGACAAGCCAGTGATTAGCCAGTGACATGAATGAGATTGCTGGGTGTTTTTCATGATCTCCGGGGATTTGTCTTCCCAGATTGTGAATCCATCACTCATTCGAAGATTTCACTGACATACGAGTGAGCAGCCGCACAAACATCAGCTGGCCATTTCAGTGGTATCTAAGCTGTCAGAGCCATTGGTTCAGAGTTCGCTCAGAGTACATATACCGAAGCCGCAACCTAAAGGCTCGTCTGCTAACTTTGCCAAGCCCTATCTTTTCTACCAGCTCAAGTAGTTTGACGAGACTTCGCCCGCTTCGATCATCGTACGGCGAGCTGGAATCATGCAAGGAGCGTTCGCTGCGGCCCAGCTATGCATAGCGATGCTATGGGGACGACTGTCCGATCATGGTGGGCGAAAGAGGGTCCTGATGATTGGTTTTCCGGGAACCATGATATCCTGCGTAGGTTTTGGCTTCTCACGGACATTCTATCAGGCTTTGCTTTTTTGCATGATGGCATGCGCTTTGAATGGAAATGCCGGCGTAATGATAATGATGATTAGTGAATAGTTAGAAGGAGTAAGCAAGATGAGGAGTGTTTCATTGATTGGGATAATCGTTGTACAGATTTCAGTCGAAAGCTTTCTTCCTGCTACCCATGTGTTGCAACGTAAGAGTGATAATAGGACCTGTGCTGAGAGGAATCATGTCTGACCCAGCAGATACTTATCCGACCATTTTCGGAGGTATTAAGTGGCTGGAGACGTTCCCTTACTCTCCTCCAAATCTCCGAAGTGCTTCTTCCTGATGTTAGCAGCATTCCTCGTCTTCTTTGGATTAGAGGAGGTATGATGGCTGACATGGTGTCCCGCATTTTCCAATGATGCTGACTCGAGGGATAAACCCAGGATACCTACAGCCATAATTATGATGTCGGCATAGTTACACGTAACAAGATATTCTCGTGGGTCAGCAGCTGCATAAGCAAATTGCGCAAGACCACAGGAGCTGGCCATCGATCCACTAATGAGACCGCACGGCTCTTACCGGTTGAGTCTGTGTACACTCCTGTATGCAAGTCAAAGAAGCGAGTCCCAGCTCGACAGCACTCTGGTGGTATACGGGCTTCTAGTACGATATAGGGAGAATTTCCAGTCCACCTGGTATTTCTTCCTCTCGACACCGGTCTACGACTCCGAAAAGCCATAACCTCCAGGGTATGAGCCGCTTCAGCCATTTGAGTTCAACGTCGGCATCAGTCCTCCCCCAATATCTGCCGGAATAGCCATGGCCGTCCTAGGTACCATCGGCATCACCTTCCAGCCATTCCTATACCCGATAATCAACGCGCGCTTTGGGAGCATACACAGCTAGCCCATTTCCCTGTACTGTTTCCCCATGGTATACTACTAGTTCCCTTCCTCTCGCTTATGCCATTTACCACCGCACCTTCATCCGTCACAAGAGTACCACAAAGTACGGATGTTGAGCTCAGAGCTGCAGTCGAGAGTGCAAAGAAGGTGTCCCCAGCATGGAGGGCTACAAGTTTTATGGCAGGACAGCAGATTATGTTCAAGTTCACACATCTGGTCCAGGAGAATTGGAACAGACTGGCTGCAAGCATTAACCTGGAGCAGGGAAAGACTTTCGCTGGTAGGTTGGAGGTATGTTGTATGACTTGGGACTAGAACATGGACTTGTCGGCCGGGCGCTCTGGATGTTGGCCATCATGGCGAGGGGCATATGTATTGCGAGCACGTTTGTAAAAGAGGGAGGTGGTCACGAGATACGTCTTAAGGAGATGATAGGGTGGAAGAAGAGGCGGAGCTGGCTAATAGAGGACTGATATGAAAGGCATATATCTGATTCATCTTTAGTTATCAAAAGATAAGAGTAGCTAGAAGATACCACCATGATGTCTTGAAATGGAATAGCCAAAGCTATGTAAAGAATGCGAATATTTCCAGACCGTTGCCATCATAAGCGCCGCATGCTTTCACTGCAGTCCTGTGAAGACGAGAAGTGTGCCAGTCAGATGCATATGACTGACTGTGGCTCGATATGGCCGATATTGGCGCCCAGAACTACGACTAAACTTTAAGAATCGGTTACTAGTAGCTTTGGAATACAGAGTTCTTTGTTAACATTTTTGATCAGTACTCTTGTCATCTTTCTCAAATCTGTTTAAACGCCTTAAATGAAGTGTTATCGAGTGTTTACAACGTTAAAGTGTGACCAATTTCAGCCATATAGACCCACACCCCATAGTGTGATGTCCTGACTATTGTATAAGAAATGATTTGCGTGAAATGTTAACATACCAAAAACCCAACGGCGTCCAGCCTTCCCTTCTGCCTTGTCACCATCTCCCAGGGTATCAAAGCTCGTCATTCATGATCATTAGTCATAGCCGTTCTCACAGTTCGTCGTCACCATCATCAGAATCAAGGTTGATGACCTCGTTGTCCAATGCAAAGCTCAATGCTTCTTCGGACTTCACCTTATCCTCCCCTTCATTGTCCAACTCTGCCAGCCGCTCTTTTCGCTTCATATAGAATCGTTCCAGGCAGTCCGTTCTCTGCTTATGAGTCCACGTTTCTACCACCAAAGCAAACTCTGTGGCAGATGCAAAGCCAAACGTCTTTGCCATCGTGCAAAATTGTCGCATCATCACCTCTTCAGAGGGATAGAACTTGTACTCGACACCGCCAGTGACAGCAGCAGGTCCACTCTCTGAAAACATCCTGGCGTCCCCCATCTCTACATCATTGCCAGTCTCCTCAGCTTGACGACTGAGATGTGCTTCAACTCTCGATGAGCCAACGACTTCAGAGTTCTCGTGCGTATATTCGACACCAGCTGATGCGAGAATGGCAAGAACTGGATCTGCCTTCAGCTTCGCTTTCTTCTTCTTCTTCACTTTTCCCTCCGTTATCAAGGCAACCAACTGACTCATGGCACCATCTTCATCGCTGTCATCATCAATTTTCAGAGGATTATCGTCATCATTGAGAGCTTCCTCCATATCTATATCCATAATAGAGATACCTCGCTTAGCTTCTGCAATATTGGTCTTGTTGACGATGTCTCTAAGGAGGATATTGTCTCGGTGGAAACTTAATAGGTTGTCCAGACCGAAGATCTCACCCTTCTGGGTACTGTCTTCCTGCACCCCTTTGAAATACCTGCGTTCGGTAGACGCATTATAACCGATATTGGCTTGCTGCTGCTTGTATATCTGACGAGCATAGACAACTTCCTCAATTGTGCCTGCAGAGATTAGTCGAAACACCTCGACATCTCGTTGCTGCCCAATGCGGTAAGCCCGATCTTGAGCTTGTAAGTCGTAGCTTGGATTCCAGTTAGGATCGAATATGACAATTTTGTTAGCACTAGTGATATTGAGTCCGACACCCCCAACTTTTGTTGATATCAGGAATACAAATGATCCTGGATCGTTGTTATAGGCGTCGACAATTCCTTGACGGTTGGACGGCTTCACTTCTCCACTGAGAAGGCTGACATTGTAGCTAGTATTCTTGAACATGGTCTCCAACATCTTTAGCAGTTTCACGCTATGCGAGAACACAAGTACCTTGTCGCCATTATTATGCCAGTACTTCAGTAGCTTCTTCAATATCACCCACTGAACGAACATGTCAGCCATAGTCCCACAGCAGGAATCTTAATTTTGTACCTTTCCACAGAAGTCTGGATTTGCTGAAGTCATTAGCGAGTCACGTTTGGCGTACAACTCTTTCCAGCGATCCGGAATCATTTGTTGGAGAAATACTAAAGCTCGTTCTTGTTTGTCTGATCTATCCAAAGCATTGGGGATGAGTAGAGCCAAATGGCTAGAAAGCTTTTGTAGTGTACTCATCAAAGGAAACACTAAAGCTTGCCATTTCGAGCCATCGGGCAGCTTAGCATAACAACACGTGCCACGCTTCTTCCCAGATGCGCAGTCGCATTCCTCATGAGCAGTTCTTACGATCTCGACCCAAACGCTATTCAGGAACAATTCATATGCTTTTTGTTGTGTATCGGTGAGCTGGCAAAATACTACTCGGTCTGTTTTCTTCGGCAGTTGATGCGCTATGAGGGTCTTCATCCTACGAAGGAAAAATTGAGGTAAAAGATTCTGTACGAGTTTCTTCGCGGTAAGTCTTGCCTGCTTAAGCTGGTATACGGTTGCATCGTGGCTAGAGGTGTGAGTGAGATGATCGGCAGCAGCCATGATATAACTTACGATTGGCCTTGTCTCAGCGGCTTACAGATACTGGTTATCCATGTTGAGATGGGACCAAATTGTCCCGGATTCGTCCAATTCAACAATGTCCAGAGCTCCTCGTATTTATTCTGTATAGCTGTACCAGTGAGTCCAATCCGACAGAGTGCGTTGATTGCGTTCATAGATTGTGTAACAGCTGAGCTTCGTTCTTTGATCATGTGGCACTCGTCTGCAATGACGCAGTCCCAATCTACCGAGTTCACTTCATCCAGTGCAATTTTGTAAGTGCCGTACGTCGTGATCATCACTTCAAGTCTACCAGACCGGGCGGTCTCCAGGACTTTTCCTCTACCTGACCCGTGACATTGTTGGATGTGCCAAAAGCCCCATCGATTCAGCTCATTTTCCCAATTATCCATCAACGAAGATGGACAAATTATGAGTACGCGAGGGTACCATTCCTTTGGCTTATTTCTACGCGTTTTACGCATGCGTTTGATATCCCTCTGGTCACCTGTCTTCCCGAATGCGGCGGCCAGGAATGCTGCTGTTTGAACTGTTTTTCCGAGTCCCATGTCATCACCGAGTATACCACCTTTCTGGTACACGAATAGTTCGTGAAGAAATGCTGCGCCTTCGACCTGGTAATCTCTAAGGTATCGTGCGATTGAAGCCGGAACAATACCCGCTGAATGTGGCAGTTCTAAATTTTTATAAGGCCGAGAAAGCTTGAACGGTAGATTTGGTCGCTCATCGAGGTCTGCGAGCCTCTCGTCATCTGAGAACTCAATGTCATCATATCTTGGTGGAAGCCGAAGGCTTGCCTTGTGGAGCTTCTCATGTTTTCGATCAAAGGTTTTCCTTCTCTCGATGAAGTATTCCGGGACAGTTTCGTCACCCTCGATATCAGATGTATCCCACACTCTTTCTCGTTTCTCTTCGCCATTCTCTTTAGCCTTCTTCCTTTCTCCAGCCGCTTTCTTTGCTTTCTCCATAAGCTTTTTCTTGTAGTCCGAAGCCTTCCTCTGCTTGATTTTGTGCCTATTCTTGAAGTCCTCGTATGCGGCCTTACCACCTCCTTCTTCGTCGCTAGAATCACTGACGGGATGTTTTGGTTTTTGATCCTTCTCGCTGTTTGAAGTCGGTTCAATAATTTCAACATCCGAACCTGAGCCGCTGATCTGGCCAAATACCTCTACCATATAGTTAGTTGCGCATCGTTCATAGGTCCGTGCGGGACTACACACTGTCTATGTATTTATCGGTCGTTGTGAGTCGTCTCCCCTGTCCATATCTTGCCACCATAGTATCCTCATCATCGTCGATATCATCAACAACTACAGATCGGCGTGCGTTGCCCATGGTTGCTATCTCCATCTGTTCGCAAAGGGGTATTTAAGGTCGCGTCGTAACTTGTTACGCGATTCTTTCAACGCATCATCACGTGATGCGAGTAAGATAAGTGAATAGTTTTCGACAGCCGATACTGTCATTCACGTATACTTCTGTTACTATAGAGCTCGATGTATATTACAGATACAGTAACAGTCCTGGGTATATTCATCCAGAGTACGCCTGGTCCTTTCTATATGCTATATGTGAACTGTAGACATCCGCAGTATGATCCTTTGTGTACGAAGCCATATCATGAAACTCCAGCTATCTCAGGATTCTCATCTTTCACTGCCTCAACAAGCTCATCCATCCCACCAACACTAGTTGCACCTGATTGACCCTCAGGTGGCATAGCCCAAGCTGGTAAAGGGCTGACATAGCTCCATTTACCACCGGCATCCTCATATCGCAAGCTGTGAAGCCACAAGGACAATTCCTGCTCACCAGGGTCTGTGTAGAGCGCTGTATCACACACTTCACACAACTTTCCAGACATCTTCTCGGCTTTCTTCTTGTTGTACTCATCTACCATCTCATCATGGTATGCCACTGCGTCTGCCACCTCTGACTTTCCCATTCTACCAAGTCGAGTTATGACATCCTCATCGGTGTCTTGTGATGCATCAGCATCATTTGCTCCCAAAGTAGCTCCCCATACCCGTTGATTGCAGTAGATTGGATCATTTCCAATAGGATGCCCGAGGAACTGGAGGTGCACTCTCAGCTGGTGTGTCCTGCCGGTTACTGGCAGACATCTAACTATGGAATATCCTCCCTTCTTCATCCATGGTCTAGCTTCCGCTCTCTTCGAATCTTCCACAGACAGCTCCTGAACCTCCTCTGCCAGTGTCGGAGGATAATAATCGAGTCTCTTGAACACCGTTTTAGCAGTCTTACCGCTGGCTCGCACGCGGTTCAGACCAAGTTTCGGGGATACTTGCAAGATGGGTTTGTCGCAGACGACAGTTTCCTCGGGAAACTCTCCTCTTACTCGTGCGACGTATTCTTTCCTCACCGTCCGTCCAGATATCTCCAGGCTCAGCTTTTCTGCCGCCTTTGGGTTCTTCGCAATAAACATGACGCCACTTGTTAGTCGGTCCAGCCTGTTGCATGGCAGAGGATTGAATTGATGTCCACGTTCTGCTCGCATGATCTCGATCACTGAATTAAAGTTGTAACGGCCCGCAGGATGTACAGGTACGCCGGCAGGTTTGTTGATAACTATCATATCATTGTCTTCGTGCAGGACTGTTATTGGAAGTGCTGTGACGGGAGGCTCGTGTCGATGTAGGGTATGCGATATTATGTCGCCGTTTTTGACTATGTGAGCTGTTGTTGGTACGGCTTTGCCATTGACAACCACAGCACCTCGTTCTATAGCATCTTTCTATCATTGTTAGATGTATGGAGAAGATCGGATGCTTGCTACCCACATAATATTCCGCTGGTCTGTCACGGAACTCGCTCGCAAATATATCTAGAAGTTCCCGACCTCTCCATCTTTCTTTGCAGTATGTATTATAGGTGAAATGATATGGCGCAACCTTTCTAAGGCCTTCCTCCAGGTAGTAAGGCCGTGGCCATGGATCGCACGGCGTAATTATGACTGGCGGAGGCTCTTGGAAGGGAGCATGTTCTTCAAGCTTTGGATAGCCAAAAGTTTTTGGAAAGTCGACTGCCATCGTTGGATTTCTCACGAGACTTCGCCGAGCTAGAAGCTCGAGAAACCTTGGTGATCTCGCCAGTGGGAGGGGTCTCAAAACATTTGAGACTGCTGCATGGAGACTGAAAGGGTTACGAGGTCTTTCTTCACACGCGCATCAATGCGCGTAATACTAGCTATCAAGAATAAAGTCAAAGCGGTGGCAGAAAAGAATGGTGATTGATTCTTCGGGAAGCCTCGGCTCGGCTGTCCCTTCTCAGCCCAGAAGCTTGGTACGTCTCTGGAGTCTTCAAGGATTGATTGCAACACACCTGTTCTTCGCTCTTGTTTCTGCGCAATGTTATGATACTGTAGTCGAGTAGCGCAGTAAATCATCAAGCGTGAGGAACGATGACATCGAAAGAACTCAAGCTACGCAAAAGACAAGATTATGGTTATATCCTAGAGTACAGGACAAGATGGTGCGTTACTTCATTTGGCTGGTATGAGATTACCGCTAAGGTTCTGCTAAGGTCAGACAACGATATGTATGATCACATGAACAACAGCATCTACAACTTCCTGCAAGTAACATCCTCTTGCGTTTGCTCCAGAAGCTAACCCTCGAAGCAGTTATGACTCTGTGGTGAATACGTACCTCATTGAGAAGTGTGGACTTCATCCACCCACCTCTGCCCAGTATGGGCTGGTCGTGCACTCTCATAACGACTACTTTGGGAGCATCGCTTTCCCTGCCGTAGCCGAGCTGGCTCTAAGGGTCAACAAGCTAGGAAAGAGTAGTGTAACCTATGAGGTTGCATTGTTTGAGAAGGGTGTTGAGGAAGTCAAGTCTGTGGGTGAGCTGGTTCATGTCTTTGTGGATAGAGACTCAGGTCGACCTGCGACTGCCGGTATGAATCAAGATTTGCGCGCAGGACTTCAGTCGCTCCAGGTAACACAATCGAAACTATGATAGCGGTGGCAGAAATCTCTTATGTCCATGTTCATCAGCCAACCATTAATGAATATCGTGCTTTCATATCGCAGGGTATCTTCTTTTCTGCTTTACGTTCAGAAGTTTTCCACGACGTGGCTGCTGGCGCTAGTGCGTATGGTATGGACAGCTTGGAAGTGGGATTTGCTACACGTTATTCACTACTGCATAATATGGTTTAGTAGCACATGCTTGAATCTCGATTGAAGAAAGCACGCTGGCAAATCCATAAGGACCAGAACGACATCTGGGCTGACTGGATATGGATATCGATACAAGTCATTAAAAGAATGTACTGTAGTACCTCCCGTCGTTGCGAAGTGCAGATGAAAATTGCTAGAGTATATGAGATAAACCGATCTGCTACAGTAATTACAAATGGAAATTAAAGACGATTCGTAGGCAGTCATTCGTCTGCGTATTATGTCGTCTTGGTGATAGTCCATGGCTCTGCATACCTATCAAGTGACGAATTGAACAAAGAGCGTTACATTTGCAGTTCATTTCCCAAAATGGCTACAGATTTATTCAACCTGCAGTCCTCACGGGACCAGGGAAATATTAATGATAGGCTGCAGAAACATTTTTTGCTCCCTCCTCGATCACCAACCTTGCCCTGCCAAACGCCGTTTAGATCCATGGATTTATATCGTAAGTGGCTGGCTAAATCATGAGGTAATGAAGATAGCCCCCCCCCCCCCAAGTTGTGCAGAGATAGAGATCATGCTGCTTCCAATATCATTTTTCCAATATTCTAGAATCTCTTCTACATCTGCTCCGCATCAACGTGGACCTCAAAAGAAACACCCAAGACGTATCTCATATTGGAGACTAGAGTGGAATTGAATTTCGCCTAGTATGGTCTTTGTTGATGGGCCATTACAGAAAGAGACGTGCCTGGGGCCAGTGGATACTGGATCCCGCCATAAATCACAAGCACAACATGTTGATGACTCCTCTCCTATACGAATATTCGAGGCACCCGAGTTTCTGCGCAACATGAGCATCGAAGAGCGGACCGCCATTGAGACGAGCTTGAAGCGAAAGATTGATATCCGGCTGATGCCAATGATAGTTCTAATGTACATTGATCGTCTGCTCTCTGATGCCCATACTGACTTTTGGACAACAGGTACATATTGAACTACTTAGATCGGGTATGTTCCAATCTACAGCTTGTTTACCTCCGAGTGTCATTGTCTCACAAACTCTAGAACAATATTGCCGCCGCAAAGCTCGCAGGGTTACCGGAAGACTTGAACCTGCAAGGCACGGAGTTCCAAGTCCGTTCCCTTCGCAACTACTTTACCACCTGCAGCACTAATGGTTCCTAAGACGTCAGTTAGTATTCTGTTTGTCGGTTACCTTCTGATGCAGGTTCCTTCAAATCTATTCTTGAACAAGATGGGGAAACCTGCCCTATACCTGCCATGTTGCATGATTATATGGGGAATCATCTCTGGCGTAACAGCAGCTTGCCAGAACTTTGCTGGGCTCGTGGCTTGTAGATTCTTCCTCGGTTATGTTGAAGCGGCGTATTTTCCGGGACGTTTATATTATCTATCTTGTTGGTATACTCGTACGTACTTCTTCCATAAGTAGTGGGTGTAGCGGAGCTAATGTATATACTTCAGGAAAGGAATTGGGATTTCGAACAGTAAGTCCCACCCGGGGAAATGAGAACTTGAGTCTGGTCTGCAGTGATTAACTCAGTGCCAGGCCATATTCTATTCTGGAGCTCTGATCAGTGGCGCTTTTTCTGGTCTCATTGCAGCTGGTATCAAAGGCAACATTGACGGATCCAGAGGACTCCGAGCATGGCGCTGGTTGTTCATCATCGAAGGTGCCATTACTGTCACTATCGCGTTCACTGCGTTCTTCGTTATACCTAACTTTCCGCGCACGACGACCTGGCTTACCGAAGAAGAACGAATGCTCGCAGTTTGGCGCCTGGAAGAAGATGTTGGTGAAGACGATTGGGTGGATAGTCAGCGCCAGTCGTTTAAAGTCGGCTTGAAACTTGCATTTGGTGATGTCAAGACTTATGTGCTCATGTTTCTGCTCTTCGGGATTGTCGCAGCTGGAAGTGTTACCAATTTCTTCCCGTAAGTGGCATCGCCAATGTACATAGGACTTGCTAAGTCCTTCATAGGACTGTTGTCGCTACGTTAGGTCAGAACAACGTCGTCACACTACTTCTGACAGCTCCTCCATACGTTCTAGCTGTCATCACGACTTTCTTGAATTCTCGGCACGCAGGTACATTGCTTCCCTGCAAATGTGACGCACAACGGGGCTGACTCTGACCAGATCGCACTGGTGAACGTTATTTCCACATAATACTTCCGCTTTGTGTCGCTGTGTTAGCGTTCATTCTTGCAGCAGCCACTACAAATACTGCGCCAAGATACGTCGCGATGATGCTCATGGTTCCGGGGGTGTACTCTGGTTACGTGGTGGCGTTGGCGTGGATCAGTAATTCTCTTCCAAGGCCGCCAGCGAAAAGAGCTGCTGCATTGGCTTTCATCAACGCCATCTCGAATGCGAGCTCCATTTACGCAAGTTATATGTACGGTTCGAGTGCAGGTAAGTCAAGATGTGGAACTTTCTGATCGACGAGTAACGAAGAGCTCAGCTCCGCGATACATTGTTGCCATGTCAGTGAAGTGTGCTATGGCGGCTATGGCTATTATAGCGGCTACGGTTTTGAGGTTCATACTCGTCCGCTTGAACAAGAAACTTGATCAGGTGAGTACCTTCTCCCGAGAAGTGGTCCGGTGCTGAAAGATGCAGGGTATCTACGTCGAAGGTGCTATAAATGGCGGTGTGACTGAGGATGGCAAGAAAGGGTTCAAGTTCAGAATATAGCCAATGTATTTGGTACCTACTTGGAAACTCTATGTCGACTATTTGGATGTATACCTAGCATGATATTCTGAAATACCAATTCGTTGCGACATGGAAGAATACAGAATTTAGACCAAATTTGCGTAGCTATATCCAAGTGGATGTGCTAAAAGGTGTTGCCAGCTGCTAGCAAGTTACTCCTTCTTTTGATTGATAATGTATCAAGTATGCATTTTCAATGTGCTACAGTGGACGTCTTCTTTCTGCTGCTTCCCCAGACGCGCTCAAAGATAGTTCCAGCGATCCTTCATTACCCATGGAGCCCGGCCAAGTGATCGGTCTCGTTTATAAAGGAAAGTCACTCTAGTGGCCGCTACGTGAGTTATGAGCTCTCCTCTGCCAAAAGAAAGGGCAAAAAGAAGAACGGCAAAAGGCTCAGTGCACCTGGCATCAGGTCTGTCTAGGAAATCGCCAGAAAATACAGGAGTATATTCGCAGAGTATATCTCCAAAGCTCAGCTCCCAGTTACTATAAACAACATGAATACTTGTTCCTTAGGTTTGAAGACAAGTGGTCCAAATACGGCTACATCCTCTTCCAAGACGTTTTAAAGCGCGAGCCTGGCTATTTTGAATTCCAGATTCGAAAGCAAAACCCATACACAGGGCAAACGTGTGCGCACCCACGGGTGTAAGCTCGTTCCAACATGGGCCTTGCCTTACGAAAGAAACGGCTCTGTTCAAGCTGCTTTGTTCAGCCTCCAGCTTTTAGATGAGGGAGCAAGGGATGGTAGGGGGCTATTCAGAGATATACTGCACAATAAGTTGCGCGCAGCCAATGACTGATATTTGCGGGCCATGGCAGCGCCGTATATGGGTTGAGGCGGTGGTCTCAGCTTGAAGAGAGGACACATTTCCAGAAAAGCAAGCGAGCCGGTTCACGAAAGGGTAGTTAATTGTTTTCATGATGCGTATCAGAGCCATTGATTCGATATCTTTCAATATCTTACCAGATACCACCGCTGCTGGTCGAGCAAAAAATAGTGTGTATATTATTTACTTATACAAATACAACACATAAAACTAGTATTAACTATCTGATAATATTTTGGGTGCATTTGACGTAGACAAA